>VDFB02155923.1:0-68720 GCA_007258455.2 Sequoia sempervirens
CCTCCCTCTCTCCCTAACTCTCTCTACCTCTCTATCTCTCTCAATATGTATCTATAATATAGGTTATAATTCACTCATGTTTCTAGGAAGAAAATGTACCCCCCATGCTCAAAAACTCATCTTAATAGGAGAAAGTGTGTTATAATGTGATCATGTTCTTATAAAGATAAAAATGCTCTTTGTATCTCTCTCCATATTTATTTCCCTCCCTCTCTTTGTCTCTCTCTCACTCTCTCTCTCATTTTCTCTCAATTCTATGAATAATTTATAGTTGAAGGTTTAGGGTTGATGGTTGAAAGCATATTATTTAAGGTTGAGGGTATAGGTTTTAGTATTAATTATTAATGTGAATATTTAGGGTTTAGTGTATAGGGTTCAAGATGAATCTCTTAGTGTTAAGGGTTTAGGGTGTAGGGTTTATGGTCGATGATAGAGGGTTGAGGGTCTACCTACCTCTTTATATATTATCTCACATCTCCCCCCTCTCTTCTCTCCTCCCTATCTCTATTGTTCTCTATCTCACTTCTCTCTCTCCCCTAGATCTACCCCTATCTAGTAACCTCTCTCTCCACTATTTACCTCTTTATCTCATCTTTATATCTATCTCCCCTTCCTACCTCTTCCCTCATCCCTCCTTATCTACCTCTCCCTCCCTCCCTATGCAGATCTCTCTTCTCTCTATCTCATATCTCTCTCTTTCTTTACCTCTCTTCTATCTATCTCACCTCTATCTATCTCTCCCATGTCTCTCTCCTCTCTCCCTTTAATATATCTAAATAATTCATTATTTAGGGTGTAGGTCCTATGGTATATGATGGAGAGTTGAGAGCTGAGGGTTTAGGGATTAAATTTAATTATGTAGGTTTTAGTACACTAAATTATTAACATTAGCTTTTAGGGTTTAACATATAGGGTATAAGGTTTATGTATTAGGGTTTATATTGTAGGGTGTAGGGTTTACAATTGATGATATAGGGTTTAGGATTTAGGGTTGAGAGTATAAGATTGAGTTATAAGGTTTAGGTTTGAGGGTATAGGAGCCTTGAGGGTTAAAGGTATAAGGTTTAGGGTAGAGTATATAGGTTTTAAAACCTAGGACTGAGTGTAGGGCTTAGAGTATAGGGTACATGATATAGTGTATATGGTTGAGGGTATATAATTTAGGAGTGTATAGGTTCAAGGGTTCATCCAATATACTTTAGGGCCTAGGGTTGAGGGATATGGTTTAGGGTTGAGGGTATATGATATAGGGCTTAGGGTTGAGTGTATATGGTTGAGGGTTTATTATATAGGCCTTTGGGTCCAAGGTTGAGGGATAGGGTTTAGGTTCAAGAGGACCTATATGGTATAGGGTTAAGGGTTGAGGGTTTAGCCTATAGGATTTAAGGCCTAGGGTTGAGGGATATGGTTTAGGGTTTATTATATAGGCCTTAGGGTCCAAGGTTGATGGATAGGGTTTATGCTCAAGAGGGTATATGGTATAGGGTTGAGGGTTGAGGGTTTATCCTATAGGATTTAAGGCCTAGGGTTGAGAGATAAGGTTTAGGGTTGAGGGTATTGGGTATAAGGTTTAAGGTTAAGGGTATAGGGTTTAGGGTTGAGGGTATTGGGTATAGGGTTGAGTATATGATTTAGGGTTTTACCTATTAGATTTATATCCTACGGTTGAGGGATAAGGTTTAGGGAACTTACAATATAGGGTATAGGGTTTGGGTTTATGGGTATGGAGTTTATGGTTGATTCTCACATCTCCCCTCTCTACTCTTTGCCCCATCTCTATTGTTCTCTATCTCACTTCTCTCTCTCTCTCCCCTAGATCTACCTCTCTCTATCTAACCTCTCTCTCTCTCTCCACTATATATCTAGTTCTCTCTATCTCATCTTTCTAGCTCCCCTTCCTATCTCCCCCCTCATTCGTCTTTATCTACCTCTCCCTCCCTCCCTATGTAGATATCTCTTCTCTTCATCTCACACATCTCTCTTTCTCTACCTCTCTTCTCTCTATCTCACCTCTCTTTATCTCTCTACCATTTCTCTCTCCCCTCTCTCCCTTTAATATATCTAAAAATTATTCATTATTTAGGGTGTAGGGTTTATGGTTTATGGGTTTAGGGATTAAATTTAATTATGTAGATTTTAGTTTTAAATTATTAATGTTGGGTTTTAGGGTTTCAAATATAGGTTATAAGGTTTATGTATTAAGGTTTAGGTCATAGGGTGTATAGTTTATGGTTGACAATATAGGGTATAGGGTTTAGGGTTGAGAGTATAATATTGGGTGATAAAGTTTAGGTTTGAGGGTATAGGAACCTTGAGGGTTAAAGGTATAAGGTTTAGGGTAGAGTGTATAGGCTTTACGACCTAGGGTTGAGTGTAGGGTTTAGAGTTGAGAGTTAAGGCAATGCTGATAAGATGCTTAGAATAACACATATAAACACTTAAGGGTGAAAATGAAATGATGATAAGATTCTTAAAATAACAAATATAAACACTTAAGATAAAAATGCAATGATGATAAGATGCTTCAAATAATAAATATAAACACTTAAGATAAAAATGCAATGATGATAAGATGCTTTGAATAACAAATATAAACACTTAAGAAAAAATTCAATGATGACAAGATTCTTAGAATAACAAATATAAACACTGAAGATGAAAATGAAATGATGAGAAGATGCTTAGAATAAAAAATCTAAAGACTTAAGATGAAAATGCAATGATGAGACGAGTTAGATGGAGATGAAGACTAGGCAACCATCATAATACATTGAGTGTAGGTACATATGGAAGAAATAGAGAATGAATTGCACATACAATCCATGATTAGGAAAGAGAAAAATGATGGTGACGAGAAATAAAGGATGAGATGGGATTAGGTATATTTGGAATGCAATAATTTAACTACAATGTAGATAGAAATTAAATTGATAATGCATGTGATACTATGCACTAGGGTATGATGAACCAAGGTGACTATGTATCACATGCATATGATTGACACAACAAACACACAGGTTATTCCAACATCCTACAAAGTCACCAAGGGCTTTGGAGGGGTTGATGTTGGAAAATCACAATCACAAGATGATTCCCTAGTGTAACAAAAGATTAAATCTTGGTGGGTACAACATTAGACAACTAGGAAAACATGATCACCAAAAACTAAGACATGCCCAAGGTTGTTTCTACCAGTCAAAGCACACCATCATATGATGGATGATGGAGACCTCCAGTAGGTATAGTAAGAAGCTTAGAAACAAAAATTTGAAAGCACCCCGAAAATAATAAAAGATCTCAAATATCCTTTTCCATAAGGATGACAGGTGGGTTGATGTGGTCTGATATGAGGACCACTATATCTTGTGAAGACCAAAGATAGACGGGATAGATCCTAGGATTCCTATGACAAGGGATAGTCAAGACAATTGGATTCCTATATCTTTCTCTTTGTCTTTGATAGTGTATGCTTGTGCCTTGTTGTTGCTCCTTACATTATTTTCATGTGTGTTTTTTTGTGCCTATGTTGGTTTTCCATAGGATCTTGATCCTGGGGGCTTGAGCAACCCTCTTGATCGTTGCCATCCTATCTCACTAGCATTGGTACACTTGGACCCCTCTTGATGTTAGTTTTTCTACTTTAGTGTGAGTTTGAAGCAAGTTCATCCTCTCACTAAAGTGGGGGCTAAATGTAGTGTAGAAAAATATATCCCTTTACATTTTCACACTTGTTTGGGCCCAACCTGCTAAAATTAGGCTTCTTTATGCCTTATTTGGTCTTATTTTGCATTAACAAGCCTTAATTAATACATCTTTTTGAGGATAATCCTGACATATATCAAGTGACCAATAAAAAAAATGATTTTGGATTGTATGGCCCAAATTTAGTGATTTAGGACTCATATGACACCTTTGGCATATGGGTCCCACTTAAGTTTCAGGGCTTGAATCTGAATTTCACATTAAACGAAGCATTTCTTGAAAAATGTGTCCCAAGGTTACCCTAATGGGACTCATATGCCCCAGCTGGTGTATGAGTCCCGCTTAGATTATACCTAATTTAAATTCAAATTCTTGGTGGGATTTTATTTTCCTAGATTTGATGTCAACTTGTAGTGTTGTAATTTTTGGAAATTTGGCATAAAAAAGTATAAATACAAGGTTATTTCACATATTTTCTCCTAAAAATTCAAGTATTCAAACATTATATAGCAAATTTGTGATTACAAGAGCATTCAAGAGCCTGTTGGGAAATTGTTGGATGGTGTGATGTGGTGTTGATGCATGGTTGTCATTGATGTCAACACTATTACCATTTGACGTTCTAAGTGTTGTATATGTCGAGGATATTGAGAAAATTATAAGTGAATGTGTTCCAGGTTCCTAGTGGAACTATGCTAAAATTTCTAGGTCATGAAGGAATTACGTTATGCATGAAAAAGGTTAAT
This sequence comes from Sequoia sempervirens, assembly GCA_007258455.2. Taxonomy (NCBI): domain Eukaryota; kingdom Viridiplantae; phylum Streptophyta; class Pinopsida; order Cupressales; family Cupressaceae; genus Sequoia; species Sequoia sempervirens. The sequence goes on from VDFB02155923.1 coordinate 4,449, forward strand.
TGTTGTGGATCAAAGGGTTTAATGTTCAGTATGTCTAGATCATCTACCAAAATTTTGAGAGGTCCGCATGAATTCATGTGCAAGTTGTGGTATGACAGTGTTTTGTTGGTCTCTGTCATAGTTTCTGAATAAAGATTGTATGTTCTTGGTTATCTCGGTTGTCACAGATGTCTCTCTGCTATTTCTTGGTGTTTTGAGATGTCTCTAGTTCATCCTGTATCCTTGTGGTACATCCACATGATCTAGTGAAGCTTGTGATTAAAAATATTTCCTTATGCATGTTTGATTTTTCTTGTTCTTGGCTGACATTTTGATGCTAGCGTGTTGTGGATGTTCAAGGTGTGATTAATTGGAGTATTCTTGTTTTGGAGAAGTGAATTTGGGTCCCCACTATGTTATGGCTGACCTTGGTGGGTGTGCATTGAAAATTTAATTGTGAATTTGAGCTAACATTGAAAATATATTCTTTTCCTCTAGCCGACTTTGTTATGATGAAATATTTGTGGCGGATATATAAGAAGCAATTATGTGGATAGTATGGTAGGATACGAAGTGTGGTTAGTGTGCTAAGTATGCGTTGTGTTCTCTTGTGTGCATAAGTGTGAATATCATTTAAGAGCAAGTGTGTAGAAGGTTGAGCGAAGTATGCTAAAGTATTGTGCCTAATTGGAACTGTAATTAGGCTTGGACATAAGCCATTCTCTCAGTTCAAATTTCTGGATTGTTTTAATCCGATTCTTTCTATAAGACAGTGACTCTTCTATTTGTAATTGGGTAGTGAGCTGTAGGCAGTGAGCCTGAATGCATGTGCATTCTCCTTATTATTTTCCTTTATACTTTTAACAGAGTATAATCTTGTGGACTGACATCCATCGTGGTTTTTCCTATAATAGGGTTTCCACAAAAATATCTTCATGTTGTTTGTTTCTCTGATGTGTTAATTGCTTATGGTTAATTGTTTATTCATCATATCTGAGATTAAAGTTAAGTTAAGTTTGCAAAGTTTAAATTTTTGTGACAACTGATTCACCCCCCTCTCAGTTGTCTGTCCTTTCTTTTTCCAACAATTGGTATTAGAGAAGTTCCTCGGAAGAAAAGTCTAATAACTTGAGGTGATTCGGGATGGAAACATTCAAGAAGGAAAGCCCTAGAGTTGATGGCACCAACTACTCACTATGGAAAGTTAGGATGCAATTTCATTTACAGTGCATTGGAGATGCTATCTAGAAGATTACAAAGAATCAATACACTATTCCTACGAATGCACACTCCACTCCTGATGAGATCAAGGATGCAAAAAGCAATACTAGAGCCATTGAAGCATTAGTGAGCACGCTTGCAGACAACTCATGAGATCTAGATAAAGCTAGAAACTTTGTATGAAGGAGATACACAGGTAAAGATGGCTAAGCTACAAAGTCTAAAAGGTAAGTATGAAAACTTGAAGATGGGTGAAGATGAAAATATTACGTCTTTTATGTAAAGAGTAAATGAGATAGTGCTAGGTATTAAATGTGTCGATGGTTTAGTAAGTGAAGATGAAATTGTGGCTAAGATACTCAGATCCTTGCCTCCCTCCTACAAGTCGAAAGTTCATGCTATTGAAGATTTTATGTCTGTAAACAAGATAAAAAGAGACACATTGATAGGAAAGCTTGCTGCTTTTGAAATAAGTGAATTTGGCGAATCCACACTGAAGATTGAATCTGCATTCAAGGCTACTATAGCTGGAAGCTACAGGCGAAGTTACAGTCCTAGAGAGAGCTCCAGAAGGGAATCCAAATATGATGAAGAAATGAAACAGATCGAAGACCAAGATAGAAAAGTTTTAGAACTGGAAGCACTCATTGCAAAACAAGAAGGAAGAGGAAAAGATAAGTATGAAGATGTATTACCTATTAAATTTTTGTCATGCATTAAAATAGGTCACTTTGCAGCAAGATGTCCTGAAAGAGTTCCTAGGTCTAAACCTAGAAAACCTAGATTTCAAAAGAAATGCTACTTTGCTGAAGAAGCAGTAATAGATGATGAGTTTGATAAAGATGTTGGAAATTAGGATGATTGGGATTTTTATTGCTACTATTGAAAATAAGCCTGAACCTACTGAATCCATTGAAGAAAAGAAAGCTCTTGCAGCCTGTGTTGAGGAGAAAGATGAATGGGTCATTGATAGCAGATGCTCACATCATATGACTGGTGACAAAAGAAAGTTTGTGAATCTAGAAGAGTATGATGGTGGGGTTGTGAGATTTGGAGACAATAATGCTTGTGTGATTCGTGGTAGAGGCTCTATTAGCCTTGGTGGTAAAAAAAATACTGATGACGTTCTCCATGTTGAAGGCCTAAAGCATAACTTGTTAAGTGTTGGATAGATGGTGCACAAGGGATATGATCTACAGTTCAAGGATAGAAAATGCCAGATTCATGGAAAATTTGGAAACATGATTGCCACTAGTGTGCAAACTAAAGGTAACATCTTCCATTTGAATACTGCTAATGGTAGTTGCTTAATTGCTCAAGTAGATGAAAGTTGGTTATGGCATAGGAGATTGTGTCATACAAACTTTGACAACATCATTAAGATAAGTTCTACTCAAGCAGTAAGAGATCTTCCTAAATTAGTGAAGTTTGCTAATGTAATATGTCAACAATGTCAAATGGGTAAACAAACTAGAGTTTCCTTCCGAAGCAAGCAATTTCACTCAAATAATGTGTTAGAACTTTTACATACTAATTTGTGTGGTCCCTCTAGAGTTAAGAGCATTCATGGAGAAAGATACTTTATGCTTTTCATTTATGACTACTCTAGAATAATTTGGGTTTCCTTTTTGAGAGACAAAAGTGAAGCATTAGATAAGTTCACAAGCATTAAGGCCATGGAAGAAAATGAAAAAGGTCTGAAGATAAAATTCCTGAGATCTAACAGAGGTGGAGAATTTCTTTCAAAAGAATTCAATACTTACTGTGAAGAGCATGGAATTAAAAGATAGCTATTTGCTCCCCAAACCCCTCAACATAATGGAGTTGTAGAAAGAAAGAATAGAACAATTCTGGATGCTGCCAAAGCAATGATGGTGGAAGGAAATGTGCCTTAGATGTACTGGAGTGAAGTGGTAAGTACTATTGTATATACCTTGAATAGAGTAAATGTGAATGGTAATTCTGGTAAGAATCCTTATGAACTATGGTTTGGTCATAAGCCTGCTGTCAAATACTTCAAAATATTTGGAAGCAAATGCTATATCAAAAGAGATGATGACATAGGAAAGTTTGATGTTATAAGTGATGAAGGAATCTTCCTAGGTCACTCCACAAAGAGCAAGGCATACAGATGCTACAAAAAAGACTAAGAAAAGTAATTGAGAGTGCAAATGTCAAGGTTGATGAGGATTTAGTCAGATCATGTAGAAGATGTAGCTATGATTCAGATGAAGATATCATGTGCCAAGGGAAGAATTCACAATCACCAAATCTACTTCAGATTATTCCATATGTTATGATGAAGCAACCACAAGTTGTTTTGGTAAATCAAGTCAGTCAAGAAGCGCAGTCAAGTGCAACTACACAAGAAAGTTTAGAAAACAAAGAAGTCTGAGAAAGTCCTAAAAATCCAAGGTATGTAAAGTTGAATCATTCTAAAAGTAAAATCATAGGAGATAAGAGAAAAGGAATGCAAACTAGAAAGAAAATTGCTGAAGAATATTGTCTGATTTCCAAGATTGAACCTAAGAATGTCACTGAAGCCTGTCAAGATGTACACTGGTTGGAAGCTATCAAAGAAGAACTATCACAAATTGAAAAGAATGACACATGGACACTAGTTCTTAGGCCCAAAGACAAGAATGCGATTGGCACTAAATGGGTATTCAGAAACAAGCTGAGCGAAGATGGTGAAGTGGTCCGGAATAAGGCAAGATTGGTATGTAAAGGTTACTCTCAAATGGAAGGTAAAGATTTCGAAGAGACCTTTTCCCCTGTTGCTAGAATCGAAGCAATACGACTATTTCTTGCTTATGCTACTTACAAGAACTACAAAGTTTACCAAATGGATGTAAATTATGCATTTCTAAATGGGGAACTTGAAGAAGAAGTGTATATTGAACAACTAGATGGATTTCAGCTAATAGATGAGGAAGACATGGTTTGCATATTGAAGAAAGCCTTGTATGGACTCAAACAAGCCTCCAGAGCTTGGTATGCCAAACTAGACAAATACCTACTAAAGCTTGGATTCTCAAAAGGTACTATTGACAATAACTTATATTTCAAGATAGATCATGATAAGGAGTTAATCATACAAGTTTTTGTTGATGATATCATCTTTGGTGGAGATGATAATTTATGCATGAAGTTTGCTGATGAAATGAAGAATGAATTTGAGATAAGCATGATTGGTGAAATGAAGTTCTTTCTGGGATTGCAAGTTTCACAATTGGATCAAGGTATTTTCATATCTCAATCCAAGTATGTGAAAGAATTGTTAAATAAGCTTGGAATGGATGATTCCAAACCGGTTGGTACACCCATGGTGACCGGATGTAAGTTGACACAAAATGATGATTCTCCTAAGGAAAATCAAACTAGATACAAATCAATGATTGGAGGATTACTCTACTTGACACAGACAAGGCCATATATTATGCATGTTGTATGTATGGTTGCAAGATTTCAAGCTGATCCGAAAGAATCACATGTAACTGTTGTCAAAATAATTTTCAGATAATTGAAGGGCACTGCTGATTTTGGACTTTGGTATTCAAAGGATGATGATCTTACACTGTGTGCATACACAGATGCTGATTGGGCTAGTGATGTGGATGACAAAAAAATTACTAGTGGTGGTGCTTTGTTCCTAGGGAAGAAGCTGGTATCCTGGTTAAGCAAGAAGCAGAGCTCTATTTCTCTATCCATAGTTGAAGCAGAATATATTGCTGCTGCAAATAATTGTACTTAGGTGCTATGGATGAAACAAATGCTGAAAGATATTAAGGTGATATATGAAGAAGCCATTTCAATATGCTATGACAACTCAAGTGCAATAAATATATTAAGGAATCCAATATTGCACTTGAAGACTAAGCATATATCAATCAAGTTTCACTTCTTAAGGGAGAAAGTGAATGAGAAGGAAGTTAGACTGGAGTATGTGCCTACAAAAGAACATATTGCAGATATCTTTACAAAGCCATTGCCGAAAGATAATTTTGAGTATCTCAGAGGAATGCTAGGGGTAGTTATCGCTCCTGACAAGAACTAAATGATGCACTTATTTGCATCAATCCATGAGCCACATTTCTATATTCTAATCCAGATTGATGTTTCTGTGGCTGCTACTCAGGGGGAGTAGTTAGATGTGCAGAGATATGGTTCAGAGCATGTGTGTGGAAAGGTCATGGTTACCTTTGCCATTGATGTCAAAGGGGGAGAAGTGTAATGTGAAAAATATAAATATCTAAGGGGGAGAAGTGTAGAATAAAAAATCTTTCCAAGGAGAAGAGCAATTGTGCAGTGTGTTGGGTTGATGGTATTTTTCACATCATGTGTTGCCATCAATGCCAAAGAGGGAGATTGTTGGGAAAATGTTGGATGGTGTGATGTGGAGCTGATATGTGGTTGTCATTGATTTCAATATTATTAGTATTTGATGTTCTAAGTGTTGTATATGTCGAGGATATTGAGAAAATTATAAATGAATGTGTTCCAAGTTCCTAGTGGAACTATGTTGAACTGTGCAGGTCATGAAGGCGTTACGTTATGCGCGCAAAAGGTTAGTTGTTGTGGATCAAAGGGTTTAATTTTGAGTATGTCTAGATCATCTACCAAAAGTTTCAGAGGTCCGCATGAATTCATGTGCAAGTTGTGGTCTAACAGTGTTTTGCTGGTCTCTGTCATAGTTTTTGAATAAAGATTATATGTTCCTGGTTATCTCAGTTGTCGCGGATGTCTCTCTACTATTTCTTGGTGTTTTTAGAAGTCTCTAGTTCATCCTATATCCTTGTGGTACGTCCACATGATCCAGTGAAGCTCGTGATTGAAAATATTTTCTTGTGCATGTTCGGTTTTTCTTGTTCTTGGCCGACATGTTGATGCTAGTGTGTTGTGGATGTTCAAGGCATGATTAATTGGAGTATTCTTATTTTGGAGAAGTGAATTTGGGTCCCCACTATGTTATGGCTAACCTTGGTGGGTGCGCATTGAAAATATAATTGTGAATTTGAGCCAACATTGAAAATATATTCTTTTCTTCTAGCCGACTTTGTTATGATGAAATATTTGTGGCAGATATATAAGAAGCAATTGTGTGGATAGTATGGTAGGATGTGAAGTTTGGTTAGTGTGTTGAGTATGCATTGTGTGCTCTTGTGTGCATAAGGGTGAATATCATTTAAGAGAAAGTTTGTAGAAGGTTGAGCGAAGTATGCTAAAGTATTGTGCCTAATTGGAACTATAATCAGGCTTGGAAAAAAGCCATTCTCTTAGTTCAAATTTCCAGACGGTTTTAATCTGAATCTTTCTGTAAGAAAGTGAGTCTTCTATTTGTAATTGAGTAGTGAGCTCTAGGCAGTGAGCCTGAATGCATGTGCATTCTCCTTATTATTTTCCTTTATACTTTTAACAGAGTATAATCTTGTGGACTGACATCCACCATGGTTTTTCTCGTAACAGGGTTTCCACGAAAAAATATTGGTGTTGTTTGTCTCTTTGATGTGTTAATCGCTTATTGTTAATTGTTTATTCATCAGATCTAAAATTAAAGTTAAGTTAAGTTTGCAAAGTTTAAATTTTAGTGACAACTGATTCACCCCCCCTCTCAATTGTCTATCCTTTCTTTTGCCAACAGAGCCTTAAAGAGTTGATTATCAAGAATTTTGGAGCATTATTCAAGATTCAAGCATCATGTCAAAGTTATCATGCATCATTTTTTGTTTTTGAGCTAACATTTGTGATGTAGGATTTTATGATTCAAGCAAGCATTCAAGTCAAGATCCATATTTTTCAAGCAAGAATCAAGATCTACATTCATGCTAGACATTACTTACAAGATTGCAACCTTTTGTTCAAGGGTTTGGTGAGTTATAACATTGCATATTTGTTTATTCATCATTCCTTCATTATATTTCTATTCATTTCAAGGTTTGATTACCAAAACAGGGTTTGACCAAGGAAAACCCCTATCCACTAGCAAAACAACATTTTCTCTCTCTTTGATGTGTAATTTGCAGATCTAGGATGAATATCCATTGAAGAGCAAGGTTGGAGAAAAGTTGTCAAGGTTGCAAAATTTTCAAAGTTGTCACCTTACTTGCAAGATCATGGAAAGTCACCTACAAGTTGCAATTCAGTGTTTCAAACTCAAAAAATTGACAGGAGAGAAGCTATAGGAGAACACTAAAGGATACCAAAGTTTCATATCAACCCTAATAATGGGAATAAATCACCACTTGTGGCATATGAGTCCTAGTATACCTATTTTTAGGTATTTTTTGTACATCCTAGCTTAGTAGTTCCAAATTTTAGTTTTGGCCCGAAACCCTAAACTGGGACTAAATAACCCCTACTAGAATAAGAGTCCCAGTGTACATCAAAATTCAACATTCCCATGATTTCAAGCCCTCATTCAAGCCTCTTCAATTTCCAAGTGCACCTCGTACTTTCTCAGTTTACTATTTTGATTTGAGTTCATTCCTAGGTCATTTGTTTAAGTTTTGCATATCATTTACATTTCTTGTCTTTCCAAGCCCTAGCTTGGTGGTGAACCCCCTTTTAGTCTTTAATCACACCCTAGGACACCTTATTGCAGATCTCCTTCCCCAATTTTCATCCCTTGATTGAGATCTCTATGGTTTGCTTGAGTGAAACTTGTAGAAAATCAGTTGTTGTGTGTCCTAAAACATACAACTACTATTTTCTAGGTTTCAAATAGGTAATTTTCCTATCTAGTTATTAGTGGGGTCCTATTTACATGTTAATTCCACTTAGGTCATAGCCATATTTCTAGAAGCTTTAGTTGTTTAGATAACATTTTATCTTTTTAGCTTTTATTTAATACTAGAGTCCTAGGTCATTTAATAATGACACAAGCCATTTATTTTTTTGCATTTTGTACTTCATCACACCTTGTCTATATGCAAGGTCATTGCACACTTTTGTAATATACATCATGATCATATTTGATAAGATCTTAATATCAAGCAAGCTCATTTCTCACATACTCTCTTGTGAAAGCTTTTCATTATTTTTCCAGGTGGTCTTGGGTATAGAGTTAATCTTCAACTCCCGTAATTTGGTCTTCTCACTAAAGAGGAAATAAAAAATCTAATTGATTCCACCTATCTAAATATGGATAAATATCCTATTTCAAATGTAATGTATCAAATCATGAAGTATCAAGGAAAATGATTTCATGTTTACTAAATCAAGGATTTTAGGGAATTGGCTATAAGTCTCCTAATGAATCAACTAAAGATGTTGATAAAAAATTCACAAGTATTAAGGAAACTTATTTCCACAACAAAATAGGCTCATCCTATCACTCTTGTAAAGAGTTTTCTATAACCAATTCTTTCATTAACACCATAATCCCTTTCACCCACTTTGACCATCCATCACCTAATATCCTTAGTTAGGATTAAAAAATGCACAGATCATTAGAATTATTCTAAATTGATAAAGATAATTCCAAATCCATGGTATTCTAAGATAATCTCTTTCCATGGGACTATAAAATATAAATTGGAGACAATTTGGATGCATCGTCATATGTAGCAAATACTCCACAAAAGTTAAGGGTCACCATGTTGCAAAATATTGACGTGCAACATAAAGTAAAAATGAATTAAAAAATCCATATAGACCCACAAATAGAAAAGGAAATACAAAATAAATGTGGGCCACAAAGAAAAGAGAAGTAATCAATCAAATTGGATCATCTAAATTTACATGTCCAAAATTTCATTCCATCTATAAAAAATTCCCTATCCCCCATCCAAAATATAATCTTGAAGCCCTACATCCAAACAACCAAATAATAATCCTTAATTCAAATCCATTTGGGTCCTTAAATCCCAAAACTAGAAAATTAAAAACCCCCATCTCAATCTCAAAGTGTCAAACAATGAAATCTAAGCATCCCTATAAATCTCGATTCCCAAGCAACCAAAATCCAAAATAAAAATTCCAAGCTTTAAAATCTATTATCCAATCCAATGAGAGCCTAACCACCAAAGGAAACAAGGTGTGTGCAATTTTTTTTTCTTGATTGTAACCCTCGATTCGATGGTTTTTCCTCTAGTCTCCATCATCTCATCCTTCCATCCACCCATCTTTTAGAACCAAATCCATTATCCAACATACATCCATTTAATACAAGATTTGACATAAATAATTATCCATCCTTTATCCAACATATTCGATCCATTCCATTTTCCTTAGTAGCATCCTCTAACATAGTGAGTGCAATGACATTATCATTTTTATAGTTGAAGAAGCCAACTTAGAAATCAACTAGGTTTCCATCATCATTTATTGAACACAATGCCAACTACATTATTTGTGTGTAGAAATTAGGTATAATCATAAAATATTATGCACATCCATGGAAACATATACATGAGTCCAAAAATATTTCATCCCAATTTAATCATCATCCCACAATCCTACTCTAAAAATCCCAATGTAAAAAAATTAAAAAATAGAAAAAATAAAAATATAAACTAGTCAAGAGAAATTCATCCAATGGTGAAAATAATTCTCAAGGAACTATGGACAAGTACCATTATGAAAACTATTTCTTAGGTAACATGTATTAATTCTCTATCTATGAGCACCTTTAACTAGGGGGAAAGCTTCCATCACATCTACAAATCTCTCTCATCATACCTATTCCATCCTCCCTTCCCACTTTATATATTGATAAGGATAAGGTACAATGTTGAAACATGCTTTGGATACCTCTTTGTATACCTAATATTTTACAACCAATCCTAAAATGTATCATCACAATCATCATAGGGTAAATCCATAAGTGGTATATAGATAGAGTGAGGCATGTTATTCCTATGTGACATTGTCTTTGGTGATCACAAATCTTGAACCCCATCCATCCCATATATTATGTCAAATCACTTAATCATTCCATCTAGTCCTCCCTTTATTCTTGTCTCTAGACTTGGTTTTCCCTTGTCATTGGTTACAAGAAAAAACATATCCAAATACAATGCAATGCAACAATCCCATTTATCCAAAGTAGTCCAATGTAATACTAAAATTTTTAATTCAATAAATATTTCTAAGAAATCTAAGAAAATTATCCAAAAATATCCATTGGTTTTGTTCCTAGCTTTGATCAACTAAAATCAAACCATCATTATTAGGATATACATTCACAATCCTTACATTATTATCAAGATATATCATTCCTACATCAACAATGAATTTTTGTCATCATTAATCAATATTTGGTTTTTAGCTTGACTAGAAGAAATCATTATTCGTCTTTGTATCATTTGTGAATGTATTCTTATTTTATTTTTTGTTTTATCATGTTATTTGCATATGCAATGGTCCTTCTAGCTCATACTACCATAACAACACTATGGTCCTCGATATCATGGTACCATATAGAAAATGATTTCTTGCAATAATTTATTTTGATTCAATCCATCATGCATATGAAACATCATCATTATGATGCATTAAATCATGATGCATAATTCCTATACAATATCAAAATATTCCTCTAACATATTAGTTTCCTTATTAATTCCTAGCATGTACCTATACCCACAAATCCCCCAATCTCATCCATATTAGACCGTAATAAATATTTTCCATTATCCCAACCATCATTACTCATACCTTTTAATATTGGATATTATTACCATTGTCCCTATGTCCATTGTTCACATCTTCATCCAATTTTTTGCTTATTAACATCCATCTTTTTTAATCATTTTCCTATTCATTCTTAACATCCATCCTTTAACTCTATTCATAATAATCAATCCTTTCATCCATCCATTCCCTTCCAAAGTTATTAATATTTGTGTCTTTTCATTTCATCCTTAACATCCTTGATAATATCCATTTTAGAGTACACCTATGTTCTTCAAACCTAAATATCCTCTCAAGGAGGCATCCCATCACCAATTCATTCAAAAATAAAATTAGGATTTTAAATCCAAATTCCATCCAATCAATGAGGTAGTAATTTCCTTGATTAATCAAAACTACAACCCTTTCAATATCTCATTGGCTCTAGGTTGGGAAAAGTTATTTTTTGCATCTCCAATTTTCTTGTTTCAAAACACTCAACTTATTAGTGCCCGAATTCAAGTTTTCTACTATTCATCAAGTAAATCAATGTGCTTCTATGTTAACAATGGGTTCCTCAACACCATTTGATAAAAAAAAAGTGTTGATTGGGCTGATTTCGTGGGCTTTCAATCCATGTTAGAAGAAGGGAATTTAGAATGTATAGAAAATAAGATAAATTCAATGGTTGGGTCAAAGTTAATTGATGAAATTGTACATGTAGTTGAGGAGTTTGTGGGGACTAAAATTTCAGATTCGTTGTCTTCAAATTTTGAGTTAAAGGATTCCATTGTTGGCAACAAAACATTAGTTTCACAGCTTTCTGATGTTATCAATGCAAGTTTGCAAGGGGAATAGGGTTATGAGGAATTTTATTTTTCCACTAATTTATTCATTTCTTAGTCACCCTGTCTATCTCCTTTGACTCACAAATCACTTGGTAAAAGAGGTCGTAAGTCAAATATTGTTAAGCTTCAAAAGGAGATAGTAGTGGTTAAACAATCCACCTTAGATGGTAATATTAAAAAAAGATTGAGATCCTATTTCTCTCCAACCACAACATGAAAATATTATCCTGGAATGTTAGGGGCTTAAATTCTCCTAGCATGAGAGCCTAGATCAAACAACAAATTGATTCTTGTGGGGTTGATATTGCTCTTTTACAAGAAACTAAGTTTTTTTTAGGGAAAATTCACCTCAGTTATTAGTAAATGGTCAAGGTGGAACTCTTGTCAATCAAAGGAACAAGGAGCTTCTAGAGGTTTAATAGCATTATGGAATTCCAAATCTATTATTCTAGAGCCCATTTCAAGTGAAACTAATTGGCAGCTGGTAAAGGTAACACATTTTAATTTGTAGTTATTTTTAATGTTTATGCTCCCAACTCTACTTTTGGTAAGAAGTTGGTGTGGGATGCATTGCCACAAGCACTTAATAAATTTGGTGATGTTAAGGTCATTCTGGCTGGTGATTTCAATGCTATACTTTCTTTGGATGAAAAGCAAGGAGGTATCATTCCACCACCTAAAACAATTGAGGACTTTAGTATTTTTATTCAAGATAATGCTCTTATTGACATTCTTCCTGGAAATGGAAAGTTTACATGGACAAATAAAAGGAAGAATTTCTGTAAAATATTTGAGCATCTTGATAGGTTCCTCATCACACCTACTTGGTTGTCTAAGAATTGTGGATTGCAATCTATAATTTTACCATGGATTGGTTTTGATCATTTTCCAATTTCTATGAACATTCTAAGTAAGTAGATTGCAACTTGTTCTAAATATTCTTTCAACTTTGAAAGGATGTGGTTCCATCATCCTTAGTTTTTATGCCTCCTAAAAGATTGGTGGTTGTTGTCCCCTATGGTGGAAGGTACTTTAATGTACAAATTTTGAATGAAACTAAGGTTCATTAAAGACATAATTAAGCATTGGAACTCTTCTATTTTTAAATTTTTTTTCCAATCTAAAGCTTAAGTTTACAAGAAGCTTGAGGAAGTAAATGCAAAAAATTATAGCTAATGGGTTAAGTCCGACTCTATTTGATCACCAATCACAACTGCAAGCGGAATGGGAAGAATTGGCTGCCCGTGAGGAAATTTATTGGAGACAAAAGTCTCAGGAGCTTTGGCTAAAAGAGGGAGATAAGGACACTAAGTTCTTTCACATGTTAGTGCAAATAAAAAAGGCTAAAACTTCCATTTTTTCAATTCAAGATAGTGTCACAGGTAATTTTTTAATGAAAGAGGTTGATATTCAAGCAGAGGGTGTCAAATTCTTCACAAATCTACTTTCTACACCCACTCATCAACCTTTGCAGGTAGGTAGGGAGAGAGAGGAATTGTTGGAGAAAATACCAATGATTATATCACAAATGGATAATGATATGTTACTTAAACCATTCATGCTTGAGGAACTTAAGGCTATTGTGTTCTCTATGCCTCTAGATAAAGCCCCGAGTCTAGATGGGTTTATAGCATGATTCTTCTAGAAATGTTGGGACTTCATTGGTTAGGATCTTCTAAAAGCTTTGGAAGAGTCTCAGAGTTCAAGAATGATGCTAAAGCAATTTAATGTTACCCATATAGCTCTCATTCTTAAAGCATCCTCTCCGAAATCCTTTTCAAAATTCAGGAAAATCTCATTGGTAATGTGATTTACAAAATTTTCAGAAAAGAAATTTATTTTCATCTTGTGCCTATTATTCCTAACTTAATTTCTGAGGAGCAAGGAGGTTTTGTTCGAGGAGGGAAATTATATCACAAAAAATGTCAAACCATCATTGATAATCAAATTGGACATGATGAAGGTGTATGACAAGGTGGATTGGTCCTTCCTTTTGCAAGTTTTATTGAAGTTTGGCTTTCATCCAAAATTGTGTAAGTGGATAATGTCTTGTTTGAATGGAGAAAAATTCTTAATTCTTGTCAATGGATCACCGACAAGATTTTTTAGTTCAACTTAGGGTGTAAGACAAGGATATCCATTGTCACCTTTTCTTTTTATTTTTTTGGCTGAGGCTTTGAGTAGGTTTGTCCACAAGTCCCATAGTCAAGGTAATTGGAAAGGACTCTTAAGTCCTCCTATAGATGTCACGACCACACATTATTTGTTTGCAAATGATACCATATTATTTGGTAGGGTTACAATTTTAGAAGCCAAACAAATCAAGTATGTTCTTGATAAATATACTTTTGCTTCTTGTCAAAAGATCAATCCAACCAAATCAAAGATATATTTTTTTAGTACCTCATTAGTTTTAAAGGAGCACATTGTCAATATTTTGGGTTTCCAAGAAGAAAAATTTCCATGTAAGTACTTAGGAATTCCATTTTTTGTTGGTGAAAATAGGGTCTCCTACTGGGACAAGGTCATAAAAATCTTACAAGCAAGAATTACAGGATGGAGAGGCAGATGGTTATCAATTTCACGTAGGATCTTAATGATTAAATCAGTTCTATCTGCAATTCCAAACTACTACATGGTAGTTTTAAAATCTCCTAGAACTATTATTGTGCAAATTGAAAAGTTGATCAGGAATTTTCTTTGGAAAGGTAGCATGGATGATAAAAAGAAAATCCCTCTAGTTTCATTAGATAACTTATGCAGAGAAAAATTGAAAGGATGGGTTGGTATTCATGACTTAATTGCAAGAAATATTTCATTAGGTGCTAAGTTAGTTTGGCATTTGTATTCCAAACCTCAGGACAAATGGTGCAAAATCATGTAGAGAAAATATTTAGATTCTAGTGCACATAACCGCATATTTTCAATTCTTAATCCCCCATAAGGTTCTTTTATGTGGAACATTTTGTTAACTAGCAGAAAAGTTATAATTCTGTACATAACCTGGGAGATTAATAATGGAGAGAAGGAAGATTTCTACTCAGACTCATGGCAAGGTTATCCTCCTTTGAATACAATGTAGGAATTTCACCAAATACAACAACATATAACTCCAATTTGGGGCTCAAAGTGTGTTGCCAAAAATTGTATACTCTTGAAGAAAGAGACAACTTTTGTGATTAATTTGGTCCTATTTTAGACACCTTGGCATCAATCACCCCTTAAAAAATGCATTTATAGGCCCCTAATGCTCATGATTTTGGACTTTAAGGCCTATTCCATTCACAAATCATACAAATCCCGACAAGAAACATTCAAACCACTCAAATTTTGTGAAACCCACCTGAAAAATCTTTGGTGGGACTAAGTTGCCTAGGGTGGTGACTTAGTCCCTTTTGAGGTAATTTCCACTTTTGAGCTAGAAAATCATAGACTTAATTCAAATACTTATGAGATGTTGGCTTGTGAAGTTAAAATAATGAATAATTCGGTGTTAAAGCCTATAAATACATGTTTTTAGGTCATTTTTTTATAACATTAAGTCATTTTTACAAAGAAAAATCAAAACTCAAGAGCCAAATATCTTTCACAAGAAAATTCTTTAGTCTTTCTACAACAAATTTGAAGCTTTAGGGCAGCAAACTAGGGTTTTTGTAGGTCTTCAAACTCAATTTTTGTTCAAGATCTCACATTGCAAAGGGTTGATCATGAATACCTATGGAGAATCATGGAGAAATCTAGGTTGAGGAGATGCAACTAGCTATCAAATCACACCTAAAAACTTGTTTTCAAAGTGATTCTGGACATCTTCCATTTTCTCTCTATCCTCAAATTTAAGGTTTTAATGTCATTGATATTCATTTGTAATGTTGCAGGGTTTCTTGGATTGAAGTCTTACATCATTCAAGATGCATTTCAACATATTATTCTAGCACATTAGAATAGGGTTTTGTCTTACTTCAGATTTTCCTAGTCTTAGACACACTTAGGGCTAGATTTTTATGCATTTTTTATCTCTTTCAAGGTTTAATTACCAACTAGGGGTTTTCCCAAGGAAAACCCCCTATTAGAAATCAAGTTATTTTTTTTTTTGCAGGTAATTTTGCAGATTTGGATTCAAATCTCTGTTAGAAAATATAGTGTAGACTGTGGACGTCCATTTCCACTTTCGGATTTGTAGAAAATCCAAAAGTGGACTAAGTCACCCATAGTGGTGACTTAGTCCCACTAAACTGATTTTTCAGAGATTTTTACAGTTTCAGATACCCATCTGGCAGAAACAATTTTTTGGGCAGTTTCTCTGATCTGGGACTAAGTCGGCCAACTTGGCGTAAGTGTCCCAGTTGGCTCAAAAATATATTTTTCAAGAATTCCAGAGGTCTCTACAATCTCCATTCTACTCTTCATCAGTTTCCAGGTGCATAGTTTATGTTTAGCATCTTTATTTTGTTCTTTACTGCATTCATTTTACCATTTTGCATATCACAATGTGTTTTCTAGCACTTTGCATTTCTGAGGTTTAACATCAATAAATGTTTTCCTTTCCAGTTTATTGCATTTATACATCGCATTTAGATACATTGCATCCCTATTTACATTAATCTTGAGTGTAGACATTAACATTTTGGGCCCACTTCTCTCCTTCTAGGTAAAAAACCCTAGAAGAGGAAGAGCATCTTGGACACCCAAAATCAGTGTCCACATTTTGGTGAACCTGACCTTTGAACATTTTCTTTTTGATTTCAAGTGCATTTTCATCCTAGGTTTAACTTGCATTAGCTTTGCATTAGGTGTTGCATTGTTTAAGTTTGCATCCTAGGATTTTAAAAAATGCATTAGTGAAAACCTCATTTAAGCTTGCATTATTGCATTCCATTTCATTCCACAATAGTGAAATTCTACATTAAAACTATAGATTTTCATGGTATAGTACAAAACACATCAATATCCATCAAAAAATTCAAAAAATTCAAAAAAAATAACCCTACTTGGACTAATTCGCCACCTTGGGCAACTTACTCCCAATATGTACATTTTGCATCCATGTTTTCAACATTCTCTTTCTAGTTTCTTCAATTACTATTTGTTTCAGTTACTTTTTTGTTTTTGTGCAATTATTTTCAGTTACATTCAAATCATTAGCATTAGTATCATTTACTTTAATGTCAATTCTAGATGGCATTAGAATTTTACAAATTTCCTTTTCCGCACTTATTCCTAGTTCATTTAGATCCTATTCATTAGAAAATGCAAATAAAAATGTTGAAGCATCAAATCAAACAATAAAAACAATGCTTCACCTTAGGAAAACCATATCATCCAAACCTTTTAGTAGTGATGACTTGGATAAGTTAGATGAAGCTCTATAGGGCTTCCTCTCACTAATTTCATCCACTAAGGCTTGTGATGAACAACCCAACCCAACCAATGATATAACTTATCTCACAAACCTTTTAGTAGTGATGACCTTGATATGTTAGATGAAGCCCTTATGGACTTCATCTCACCAATGCCATCCACTAAGATTTTTGTTGTGAGCAACCTAAAACAAAAGATGTCAATTTAACTCAACCTCAACTTGTGCTTTACCTACCTTCACATCAACATCAACCTCCACCTAAACCCGAATTCACCCTTTACCCACCTCAGCATGATGTTGTTGCACACACCCATTATACTAGAAATAATCTTCAACCACAACAACCCAATCCAACATCTTTACCTTTTTCAAACCCCATCTTGCCTAGTGCTCCTCACCTAAATTTACACCTTAGGGAGTATGATCTTGTTGAACAACTTAAGAATACTCCTTCAAAGATATCCCTTTGGGATCTTATTCAAAATTCACCAAATTATCATTTAATGCTCCAGACAACATTGCAACAAATAGTGGTTCCTCCTGGTACAAATGCAAATGATGTGGCGGCTCTTATAAAAGGAATGAATGCAGTTAATGTAGACATTACCTTTCATAAACATGAGCTCCCTTTGTTAGAATTAAGGAAGAAAAATGAGGCCTTTATGATCATTTCTCAATACACTACAATAGGCATCAAACGAACCCTTATTGACAATGGATCTTCCCTTAATGTGTGTAGTGTAAAGATCCTAGATCGATTACGTGTAGATAAATCACAAATCAAACTTGATTCCTTATCTATTCGAGGATTTTCCAATACTACAAAGCAACCACTCAGTGTAATCACTTTTCCTATAACCGCTGGAGTGGCTACCTTGCAAAATCTTATTCATGTCATGCCCTATGATCTTGCATATAATATTCTCTTGGGAAGGCCATGGATTCATGAGATGCGTGCAGTACCTTTGACCCTTCATCGAATAATGAAATACGTCTATAACAATAAATTTTATCAAGTTGAAATAGACCCTGAGCCTAAAAGTTGCTTGCAACTTGAAAAAGGAACAAGTCCTCTAAACACATTAATTCCAACATCTCATATAGCACCCTTTGAGACTAGCAAACCAAAAGAAGAACCTGTGTCTAAACTGCTAGATGATATATGCGGTACATTAGAATTCACGCCTTCATTTATGGATGAATACATAATCACACGAAGAGAAGATAAAAAAAAGAACAACCAATGGTTATGTCAACTCAGAATTCAGAAGAATCTTCCCAAATATCTACCTCATCCCCTTTGGAATAAAATACAACGTACACAATTTTTTTTGATGAGATATATTATCAACATCCTCCTAACCCGAAGGAAATGGAAAGAATTTATGGGAAAGGCTATTTGTTAGTGAAACAATTGGGATACAACAGCAAATGATGTGGAAAGAATGAACACGACATTCGAGTTCCTATAGAACCTAATACACAAGAAAAAAAATTGGTTTGGGATATTCCTTTTCTAAGACAACAAAAACAACTCAACGACCATTGCTCAATATCAACACCATCACATGTAAACCAAGAACCAATCTTATGCTAAATCATCTAGAATTTCTTGATATGGACTTCCCACCATCATGGGAGTATGTTGAAAGTGATGAAGCCTTGAAACAACTGTTAGGAGCTTCTGATAAGTTGTCTTCTTCCAAGAGAAAAGTTACTTGTGCTATGATTAGTACCAAGCCAAAAGATATTGATACTAACGAGACAAGTACAAGCATGGAACCGTATTCTCCTGAATCTCCTAAGTCAAATGAAATCCCCTTAGGAGATACAATTGATATACCAATGGACATAAATGATAAAGACAAGATCATTAAGATTGGGAAGTTCCTTGATTGAAGAACAAGAGGATACTACAACCTTGCTTCATGATTTTCCTAAAATATTTGCTTGGAAATATTTAGATATGCTAGGAATAGACCTGAAGATAGTAACACATAACATTATTCTTGCAAACAATGCCAAGCCTATTCGAAAAAAGATACGCAAAATGAATCCTAAGATAGCCTTGCATGTTAGAGGAGAACTTGAAAAACTCCTTGATGCATGTTTCATTCACCCTATTGATTATTCTCCTTGGATCTCAAACATTGTTGCAATTGCTAAACCTAATAATCGTATTAGGATATGTACAGACTTTCGTGACTTGAATAAATCCTCCTCAAAAGATGATTTTCCCCTTCCTAATATTGACATGATCGTGGATTCAACTGTGGTACATGCTTTGTTGTCATTCATGGATGGATTTTCTGGCTATAATCAAATCTTCATCAACCCACAAGATCAATACAAGACAACATTTACAACTATTTGGGGAAATTTTGTTCAGTTATGATGCCTTTTGGATAAAGAATGCAGGCACAACTTCTCAAAGAGAAATTACATTGATATTCATGATTACATACACAAAATCTTGGAAGATTATGTTGATGACATCCTTGCTAAATCTTTAACAAGACAAGACAATGTGAATTTCCTTTGAAAAATATTCAAATGGATGCATAAATATAACATGCGACTCAATTCGAAAAAGTGTGACTTTGGAGAAAATAGTTGATTTTTTTTATGGTTTATCATATCTCATAGAGGCATTGAGGTGGACACAAAGAAAATTGATGCTATCATAAACATGCCATCTCCTAGGAACATTTCTCAATTGCGCACATTACAAGTAAGAATTCAAGCCATCTGTCGTTTGTCACTTCTTTAGCTGATTGAATGCTACCTTTCACTCATCTCCTCAAGAAGGATGTTCCTTTTGACTGGAATGAGGATTGTAAACAAGCCTTTAAGAATTTAAAGGAGTACCTTGCAACTCTTCCCATTTTACAACCTATTGTGCCAAAAAAACCATTCATCCTTTACATAGTTGCATCTGCCCATGCTCTTGCAACATTGTTGGCTTAACATGATGACAGTGGAAAAGAACATCTTGTTTATTACATTAGTTGAAATTTAATTGATTATGAAACAAGATACACTTCAATTGAAAAACAATGTTTAGCTCTTGTATTCGATACTAGTAAGTTGCGACATTATTTACTAAATGTAGAAATACAAGTCATGACAAGATTTTATCCTCTCAAACATCTTTTTAACAAAACAAACTTATCAAGATATTTAGATAAATGGGTTATGTTGTTGACTGAGTTTGACCTTAATTTTGTTTTACCAAAAAGTAATTAAAGGTCAAGCCTTGATCGACAACTTAGTTGATTCTCCTTCTCCTTTGGCACTACCTGGAAATGATTCTTTTCCTAATGATAGTGTGTTGACAACAAAATTTTCTACATGGGAATTATATTTTGATGGATCCAAGTGTAGAACAGGTTTTGGTGTTGGAGTGATATTGGTTCTGCCTGCAGGAAATCCTATTCCCTTGTTGTATTGATTAACTTTCCTATGTATGAATAACACTGTTGAATATGAGGCCTTAATTGTTGGATTATGTGTTGCTTTAATAATGGGAATTAAAGATATTAAGATCTTTGGTGATTCACAATTAGTGATCAAACAAATAAACGAACTATATCAAGCTAAACATGATAAATTATTAAAATATAAGGATTTGACAATGTCCTTGTTGGTGAAATTTGACTCATTCACCATTGATAACATCCCACGAAAAGATAATATGCATGCAGATGCAATGGCAAGTGTTGCTTCTCTTATTTCTCCTTCAGATCCTTCAAAGGATGTTATATTCATTGTTCACCCCATCCTGAAACCATCAATTGATGATACCGATGTAGATGCGTTAACAATAACCAAGGATGATTCAAGTGAATGGTATGATGCTATATATAATTGTATAAAAGATGGTACCATTCCTAAACCTACCACAAATAACACTTGAGCTTGTTTAAAACAATTAACCACTAAGTACATAATTCTTGCTAATGTGTTATATAGATGGTCCTTTGATGGAATTTTACTTAGATGTCTTAAGGATTCTGAAATAAATATGGCCCTCGAGCAAGCTCATGCAAGCAGTTGTGGAGGTCATTTTGGAGCAAAGACCCTAGCACAAAAACTCATTCGTATGAGCTACTATTGGAAAACTATGGAAAAATATTGTTATGCGTATGTTAAATGATGTCACAAATGTCAAGAACATAGCAATTTATTTCATGCTCCTACTTTTGAGCTCCGTTCCCAAATCCTTATTTGGTCATTCTTTGTATGGGGGCTGGACATAATTGGAAAAATCTTGCCACCATCTTCCGCTGGACATACATTTATCATAACTGGAACTGATTACTTCACAAAATTGGTAGAGGCTACTCCTCTTCGATCTACAATAGCTGAGGATATATTTAATTTCATCCTAGAGCACATTATTGCTTGTTTTGGACTCCCTTCTACATTAGTATCTGATAATGGAACACCATTTAAGAATAATGATGTGAAGAAATTCTTGGAGACCTTTAATATCCAACATCATTTTTCGACACCTTATTACCCACAATCTAATGGTCAAGCTGAATCAACTAATAAAGTGCTTGAACAAATTTTGAAGAAAACTGTTAATAATAATCATCGGGACTGGCACACACAATTACACTATGCACTTTGGGCTTACTGCACAAGTGTTTGATCCTCCACTGGAGCCACACCTTATAACCTAGTTTATGGTACTGAGGCAATCATGCCCTTGGAGTTAGAAATCCCACCATTATGGATTTCTCTTCAAGGTCTAGTTGACAACAACACTTATAAGGCATAACGATTACACCAACTTGAAATGCTTGATGAATAGGACATTAACACTCTTGAGCATCTCCAAGTTTATTGCAAAAGGAAACAATGCTATTACAATCTCAACGTTATCCCTCACACATTTCACAAGGGTGACTTAGTTCTATCTACAAATCAGTGTAACATCAACGCCAACCCTAATAAAAAAGGAAAAATTAGTCCTAATTGGTTAGGACCATATATAGTCGACAAAAGCTTTGGGTCTGGTGTGTATGTCTTAATAGAACTCAATGGCACACCCCTTAAGGAACCTATCAATGCCACACATTTACGTCGGTATTATGTTTAATCCCTTTTGAATTGTATGAATGTTAAAGCAGTGTTGTTAAAGTTATGGGGTCATATCCTATATGCTTTCACATTGCTTCGTTCTTGACAAACCAATCATGCATATGTCTTGAGCACTAAAGTGATTATTAAATTTATTTTTATAATTACTTTAGGTTTCATACTATTCAAATGCCTCTTGTGTGTTATGTTATGTTAGATCATTAATATATTTAATTTAGCATACCATACTCAATCATCATGTTGTATCTAAACGAAACTGCAATAAGTTTTAATTAGATCACATCAACTTTGTTAAACCATGAAGACATTAATTAAGTAATCTTGCAAAGGTTATTTAATTAATCACATTGACATTTAACATTCAAACACATTAAGAAAAATCATGAAACATCAAATCATCATATATATATATCCAAAGTTTTATGTACATATCATCATAATATACAATGTCACTAAGGTCGGTGGGAACTAGCCCCCTCGGGCTCTGGTGCTCGCAATCTGGTAGTAGGATGTCAGGAAATAGTCATATGTGATTGTGACTGTAATCCACCAAACCTGAGTGCAAACTATAGGCCCTGTATCCACCCAAGGGCCACTTGATGCTCCCCTACTATTTGCTCCTCTCCACCTATAGTTGTACTACCTCTTCCTGCAGTCTCTCAACCTCTGTTGGAGTCTGGGATGACTATCTTGCAATCTTGGATCGACGGAGCCATATTCTCACAATCTCATATGTTTCCCATAGCCTCATGAATGGTCTAAGTGACTCTGGATCCTCCTCAATGATAGGTGGGGGCACGTAATCTGAGTCCATCTCCTCCTTGTCAATGGATACATACACTATCTTTGTAGCTTCCTGATGGTAGAACTCTTGCCAGTCTCTCATCGCTCTTGCAAGGTAGAAACAATACACAATTAGTAGACATCATCATGATAGATACATATATTTATATATTATATCTCCAGTAGGCTAAGCAATCTCGACATCATCCTATGCACGGGGCATAGAAGATGTGCTAGCCTCTCCTCGACTGTGAGTACTGGTGCTTGCCATAGCTGTTGCTCATGATCCCATCATACGGATGGGAGAGGGATCTCCCCACTCATATTGATTCTCAGCTACTACCTCATCACTCTCACTCAAGGGTGGCTCCTCCTCCTCATCCTCCTCCTCTCCCTCCTAGCCATCATAATCTAGATATGCATCCTCATCGTACTCATCATCAGCGACATCCGTTAATACATTTGTTGCCCTATAGCATGTCTCCTCAGCCCTATGCTCTCTGTCATCTCCCTCATCTGGTAGTGGACCAACATCTCCCACTACCTCATCCATTAGATATACCAGTGTTGGTCGTGTCACTATCCACCACTCCTCATACTCCCCTATGGCACCGACATCATCTATGTCAGAGGCTGGAGGCTGGACGTGATCAAATAAGTCAAAATCACTCTCGGCCACATGGTCTACGATGAGTCACACTATATGACCTAGTCTTCAGGCACTCCACACTAACCTCTTGAAAGAGGATCCTGCCCAGGGTGGTGTCTGAATCTATCCAAATTGACACATGACTTGATCATAGTAAAAAGGATGTACTACGTGGTCATGTCGGCCAAACAGAAATCTATCCAACTGTAGTCTCCTCAATTTTCTAGTATGATCTGGCCACTACAGCATCAGCTGATAAGGTCTCCTTAAGATATCATCCTCCTCTAGTCATTCAAATCATACTCTCCAAAAATGCAAATCACCATACTGCCACAATCGTCGTAGAGGATAGCCAAAAGCTTGAGGATATCCTACTATTGTCGCACATGGGAAGTTGACTGGTTTGGTACACGTAATATGCTCTAGGCACCACACCTATAGAAGCATGTAGTGCACCATACTGTCCACCTCCTGAAATACAAATGTCCCAAGATCATAATACAAATGTGCCAAGATACATCGACCCCAAGTGTACACTATGCACTACTCTACCATCCCTCGAATCAAATGGACTAGTCCTCCCTCAAGGTATGTTTCTTGCCCATTAGGGATGAGAGCTAGTGCTATAGTATGCATCATAATCCGTCTAACCATTGGCACTCATGAGTATAATAGCATCGATAGATCAATCCACCCTCTCACCCAATAATCATGAACTGGACCATCTAAACAGTATTGTAAATTGGCCTTCCACTCATGGAAGGTGTGGTCTCTCTGAAAATGTACTCACTCTCCCTGAATCAGATCAGAGAGAATATGGTGTACATCCTCTAAGGTGATCGTCATCTCTCTTGTCGGTAGATGAAATGTGCATGTATCCGCATCCCAATGCTCGCAGAGAGCCATCAACATAGCATCATGGTACCTCATGGGAGGCATGAGGTACGCCCAATAGATTCCTATGGCTTGAAGGTGCTATGTATCCTCTACTGACAGTGATGGGGCTAAATCTCTCAAGAAGCTCAACTGTCTATCCCCTAGTCACTTCCTTGATCGAATGGGTACCTATCAAAATCACACAAATATGCTCTAAAAAATATCTAATATCTTTATTTTTTACATTATTCATCATGTAAGTGTGGCCTAAATTGACAAGACTGAAAGAACATCTTACATATTTCCATCCCACTCTGCCCACCTTGTTGAAGAAGATAGCCACCTAATTTTGCATCACATTAGGGTTTTTCCTATTTTAAGAGTTAATAAAGTACTTTTTATTCAAAACACCATAACAAGTGCTAGGGAGCTCCATTTTTGGCATCATTTGATGTGTTGGAATTGTGATTCCATACCCAAAATCATCAAATTTCTATCATTATGTGGCATGGTACTCTCCGATATGATGTTCCTTATTCGATGTGGCTAGATTGCTACCTTGATTCCACCTCCATAAAGCAAGCGAAATCAAGGGGGGGCATACATCTACCCTCAAATTTGATTTATAGAAGTTAGATAAAATGAATTTTTGACAATTAATGAATTTTTGTTGCAAGATGCGGTCCCTAGTGTTTTGGTTTTGCAGATAACTACACTGGGGGCTTCATTCTCCCATCTTTTGAATGAGTATCCTTTTATAGTAAAGTGTACTGTTTAGAGTCCTTTAGTTTACATATTCACGTAGAGTCATATGGGTGCTAAAGTGGGGGCTTAATGTGTTGCCAAAAATTGTATACTCTTGAAGAAAGAGACAATTTTGCAATTAATTTGGTCCTATTTTAGACAACCTTGCATCAATCACCCCTTAAAAACTACATTTATAGGCCCCTAATGCTCATGATTTTGGACTTTAAGGCCTATTCCACTCACAAATCATATAAATCCTGATAAGAAACATTCAAACCACTCAAATTTCATGAAACCCACCTCAAAAATCTCTAGTGGGACTAAGTCGCCCAAGATGGCGACTTAGTCCCTTTTGAGGTATTTTCCACTTTTGAGCGAGAAAATCACTGACTTAATTCAAATACTTATGGGATGTCAGCCTGTGAAGTTAAAATAATGAATAATTTAGTGTTAATTCCTATAAATACATTCTTTTAGGTCATTTTTCATAACATTAAGTCATTTTTACAAAGAAAAATCAAAACTCAAGAGCCAAATATCTTTCACAAGAAGATTCTTTAGTCTTTTTACAACAAAGTTGAAGCTTTAGGGCAGAAAACTAGGGTTTTTGCAGGTCTTCAAGCTCACTTTTTGTTTAAGATCTCACATTGCAAAGGGTTGATCATGGATTCCTATGGAGAATCTTGGAGAAATCTAGGTTGAGGAGATGCAACTAGCCATCAAATCACACCTAAAGACTTGTTTTCAAAGTGATTCCATCTTCCATTTTCTCTCTATCCTTAGATTTAAGGTTTTCATGTCACTGATATTCATTTGTAATGTTGTAGGGTTTCTTGGATTGAAGTCTTATATCATTCTTGAGCTCCATTTAAACATCTTATTCTAGCACATTAGAATAGGGTTTTGTCTTACTTCAAATTTTCCTAGTCTTAGACACACTTAGGGCTAGGGTTTTATGTAGATTTGATCTTTTTCAATGTTTAAATACCAACTAGGGGTTTGACTGAGGTAGACCTCCCATTAGAAATCAAGTTATATTATGTTTTGTGGGTAATTTTGCAGATTTGGATCCGGATCTCTAATAGAAAACAAAGTGCAAACTGTGGGCTTTCGTTTCCAATTTTGGATTTATAGAAAATCCAAAGTGGACTAAGTCGCCCATAGTGGCAACGTAGTCCCACTACATTGATTTTTCAGAGATTTTTATAGTTTCAGATACCCATCTAGCAGAAACAACTTTTTGGGTAGTTTCCTTGATCTGGGACTAAGTCACCTAGCTTGGCGTAAGTGTCCCAATTGGCTCAAAAATCAAATTTTCTAGAATTCTAGAGGTCTCTACAATCCCTGTTATGCTCTTCATTAGTTTCCAGGTGCATATTTTTTGTTTAAAATCTTTATTTTGTTATTTATTGCATTCATTTTACAATTCTACATATCATAGTGTGTTTTCCAACACTTTGCATTTCTAAGGTTTAACATCAATAAATCATTTCCTTTTCAATTTATTGCATTTAGACATCACATTTAGATACATTGCATCCCTATTTACATTAATCTTGAGTGTAGACATTTCTCTCCTTCCAGGTAAAAATCGTAGAAGATCAAGAGCATCTTGGACACCCAAAATTAGTGTCCATAGAAAGTAAGTGACTACTTTCAAGAAACAAATATTCTCATAGGAAGAGTGATTTGGAAAAGGTTTGCACATCCTTTACTATCTGATGTTCAACAAAGAAGTATAAATAACTTGTTAAATGGTAGAGTTGTATTTGTCCATAATGTTGTTGATAAGGTTATTTGGGCTCCTTCTAAATTAGGTCACTATACAGTAAGTTTGGGATACAAAGCATTATTGAATAGAGAGGTTAATTCTAGGACACAAAGAGCTTTGAATTTTTTTTGGAATTCTGCAGTGTTACCAAAAGCAAGATGTTTCACTTGGCTAGCCTTAACAAACAAGATCTTAACAAGTTCAAGATTGTACAGTTTAGGTATATCAAATCTTTTTAAATGTGTGATATGTGGGTTAGCTTTAGAAGATCTTAACCATCTTTTTTTTGCAATGCTCTTTTGTAAATTCTTGTTGGAAACTCATTCAAACAAAGCTAAATTGGTACGCTCCTCTTCTAGCTACACTTTGGGATCTCATATCAAGTTGGCCTCTTTTGTATCAATCGTCTTTGTTTGCAAGTCTTTGGAGAATTATTCCTTCTACGGTCTTGTGGTGTATTTGGTGGGAGCGAAATAAAATGATATTTTGCAAGCAAGTTTCAAATATTGACCAGGTGCTTCACAAATTGGAGAATTCAATATGTGAAATAACAAACTCCTTTGTACATAATGTTAAACATCTTGGTTCAATTTTCAGAGATTGGGATTCAAAGCAAATAAAGAACTAGCTCAAAGTCTAGTTATTGTAACATCCCGCTACACAACCTCGAAGGGTAAGAGCCAAAAGAGGACAAGATAACTTTTTTTTTTAATAACATAAATAATAAATTACACAAAAATAAATTTCAAAAATGAAATAATGACAACAAACATGGCCAAGCATGGTCGTACACAACCCAAAGGAGAGGACTAATCCACCCTCTAGAGAAAATCCAAACAAGAGCAAATAAGATAGCTCCAGAATTTTTGCTCTGGAACCCCCTGCTCCGGAACCTCTTGCTCCATAACTTCTTGCTCCAGAACTTCCTGCTCCAGAACTTCCTGCTCCGGAACCTCTACTCCAAAACTTCCTACTGCTCCAGAACTTCCTGCTATGGAACTTCCTGCTCCAGAACCTCTGCTTCGGAACTTCCTGTTGCTCTAAAACTTCCTGCTTCAAAACTTCTTGCTCCAAAACTTCCTGCACCGGTGCTCTAGAACCTCTTCTCTGGAACTTCCTGCTCAGGAACTTCCTATGCCAGTGCTCCATAAATTTGCAACAGTGACACAAAACAAGAAACAAAAAGCAGTGATGCACCAGAACTTTTGCAGACTAAAACATGCAGGAAATATACAACCAAAACTCTGATTTTTGCATGGAA
Source organism: Sequoia sempervirens (assembly GCA_007258455.2). Taxonomy (NCBI): domain Eukaryota; kingdom Viridiplantae; phylum Streptophyta; class Pinopsida; order Cupressales; family Cupressaceae; genus Sequoia; species Sequoia sempervirens. The sequence continues at coordinate 32,664 of VDFB02155923.1, forward strand.
AATATTGAAGAAAAAGCCATTATGATCATCATAATACAAGTGAGTCTGTTACCAACATCGGAAATTGTAAACCAAATATAAATCATCACGTTTCTTCTCATTAATTTATATGATTACAATTTCACTCTCAAGTGAGTACAATATACATAAAGGAATATACATAATTAAAAAGGCATAGCCATGAATAAAAAACATCATTAGATAAAGCATGTACAAGAGAGAACACCTCCAACCGATGCTACAATAACCTGTACACCAGTCCCCAATGGTGGTGGCAACACCTCCCTACTATGTGGACTCAAAAGAGGCCATCCCACCGTGCTCGGAGGTAGTCACAAGGCCCAAGTAGAAATGACAAGGCAAGGGTAACATATGGCCAACACTCACATCAGACATGGAGCAAACATAGAATACAATGCATTAAGCCAATATCACAACATGAGATGCTCATACAATGATATGTCGGGTGCTAGTCATGACTATAGAGGTATAGGTACTAGAGTGCGGACTGGATGAAATGTCATCATGTGTGCTTGAAGGGATGGCATCACACGGAAACAAGGACACCTCCCATACGGATGAGGAAAACTCAATCATGCCCAAATCGACACCCTGTAGACGAATAAATCAATGCCCTGCAGATGGATAGGCCATCACGAGTGCATCCTTAGCCTTTACAAGCGCTCAAGGCCATGCACGAGGACTCATTATCATATAAATGTTTTACACCATCTCGTTTAACCAAACAAGGAACCAAAAATAAATATGAAACCAAGAAGAAGCCACTAAAATCATCATAAAATCCATTTATCACAGCTAAGCAAACATTGTAGTAAGAAGACACAATTAACAACTAAAATTTGACATGAAATAGAGGCATAAAAAATTCAAATTGCCCGGATTAAAATTCTAAGCCCGACCCAATTTAGATTTTGGTGTTTCAAGTTGGAATCCACCTTCAATTTTCAATTTTATGACCCATAATAATGTGTTGTACTAAAAAACGCCATTTAATGCATGGCTAGGCAAAAAAACATGGAAAATAAAAGTGTCTGGATTAAAAATCAAACAATGAATCAGTTCTTATTTCTATGTTTCTACATGGAATCCAATTTTATTTTTCACTTTTAACATGTAGAAAAAGAGCAACAATGAAAAAACGTCATTTTAACAAATAGGTACGAATTTGGGCAAAAATGAAATTGCCCAGAATTAAAATATGCCAAAGACCCAGTTGAGATATTGGAATTTCTAAATGAAATCCACCCTTAAAATTCATTTTTAGTAAGGGGATAATGAGAAGCAAAGAAAAACGGGTTTTTACAAATTGGGCAAAAATGAAGAATATGAAAGAACCCATAAATCGGATTTTGTTCAACAACCCATTTCATATTTGTTGGAAATGAAAAAAAATCTCCCATAAAAAATACTATAGGGAAGAAAAATGAATTTATAACATCTATCATTTAAACCCTCAAGCAATACAAAAATGAAATAGAGGATTTCCTCCAATTTTCATACAATAAAAATAACCCAGATCAGAAAATTCACAACCATACAAGAAGCATGAGTAAATTCCCAATTATCAGCCATACAAGATTGAAGGATAACAAAAGAACACCTCAAATTGCTCCAAAATAGAAATGAGAGAATGCTCTAACTGGAAAGCATGACTGGGTTACAAACTGGGACAACAAGGAGGAAATGGCATGCTGAAACCAACAATAGATGCCCACAAATTTCTTCTCCACATTTTTTCCCAAACTCTGTTGCCCAATTCATGGGGGTTTCTCTTCTCCTTCCAAAACATAAAATTTCTTCTCTTCCCCAAAAGAATGACTCCCCCTCAAAATAAAACTTCCTTCTCTAAAAGATCACCCCCCCAAAACAAAAGAATAAAAGTATATATATATTCCAAAACAAGGCTGCCCCTTATTTTTTTAACTCACTCCACAACACAATAAAGATAAAATAAATCATTTTATTAAGCAAGCTATTAATGCTCTGCAAGGAAATTAATTAAAATCACTAATATCTAATATTCCCTCTTTCAAATAAAAATAATAATAATATAAATCAAACATTAAAATACATGAAGCCCCCAAATAAATTTAAATAAGACTATGAGGGTTCACAAAATGGATTAATAAAATCATTTAAAATTTCCAAATGAAATATATATCATTCTCTTGAATGATCAATAAAAATGATTTAAAAACAACATAATTAAAATCTCATTAATAAAACCATTCAAATCTCAAATGAAAAAAATACTATAAAATGCCATATATGAAACCACACAAAGATGCCAATGAAAATACATCATAGCACTGACAATCAAAATAAATATATATATAATCCACATAAAAGATTAATGAAAACCAAGACAAAAATACTCCAACAAAACATACTGGTAAACCACATACAACTGAAAGGTGGGCCAGAACATACGGCTAAAAGGTGCTCCGGACGTTACCATTAGGTAACCAGACGGTAAGACATCAACAAGGAAAAAATTGCCCTAACAGGGTACAGTGGGCTAGGGTAGGGGAAATTTGGCTTATGACTACCTCCAGTAACCACCATTGGGGAATAGGAGTACGCTCAGGCCTGTGGATCCAGGCGAAATGGATACTCAATACTTGCATCACTTCCAATTACATGTCAAAGCACATGTGCACATACATATAGTCCAAAGCAACATCAATCATCAGGAAGGGAGTCATGATATTGCAAGCCTCTCAAATATGAGTGTTACGACATCATCCCTTTCCTATCCATAATCGTACATAAGCAATGATAACAATATATAAACATATAAGCATGTAATCCAGAATAATGACTAATCATGATAACCTTTCATATAACCATCAATGTCTAATCTCATTATAACAACATTTAACATTTTAAAATATCAAATCAAAATCAGAATGCTACCTTACCAGCCTGAGATTAGAGAGGTGTTACAATTATTCCATTTAGAGGCAATCTACAAATTCTTGTCATCAATAAAGTTGATAGAAAGAGGGTAATATGGAAGCTACCTTCAATTGGTTTTGTTGCGTTAAATTTTTATGGGGCCTCTAAAGGTAAACCTAGGAAATTAGGTGCATGTGTTGTGTTGAGAAATTTAGGTCTATTAATTAGTGAAAAATCAATAAAGCTATCTTCAGGAACATATAATATTGCAGAAGTGCATGCCCTTTTGTTAGGATTATAAATGGCTATAAATCTGAATTGTTTAAAGCTTCATGTTGAGGGTGATTATCTTGTAATCATCAATACTTTTAGAGAAAAAAAGCAGTATAGTTGGAAAATCAGTTATTTTCTTGTTCAAGTTTGGAGATTACTTGATGTCTTGGAAAACTTTCAGATCACGCATACTTACAGGGAAGCGAACCAATTGGTAGATCACCTTGAAAATTTGGGGTGTGAGCAAGATCAAGAGGAGATAACTTATGAGGAAGGGTTAAACAAACATCACACAAGAACTTCAATTCATTATAAATGGAGAAATGAATATAGCAAAGGTGTAAAGTGTCAATTTCATTGAAAGGAAAGAGCCAATGCAATATTTTGGCCGATCATGACAAATTCGATATTGTTTTCTCAAAAGGCCAAGCATAATAATTTGATATTATTTCCGTGCTTGGTTGTGGCCAATGAAATTTTTAAAATTTTAAATGCTAACATTTGTTGTTTCTGTAGGACTGCTTTCAACATTATCATTGCACACTTGGTTACACTCCAAATTTTGTTTTCTTCTAACAAGATGGTTTGTACTTGTGCATGTCAAAGATTAGGAGGGGATTTGGCACTTGGTGTAATGATACCCATTTGCTATGTCATCAAGTAGTCACATCCGCTGGCTACACCATCAAATAATATTTCACCAATCTAATGGTACAAGCAAGTTGCAATCTCTGTTGCAAGATGTGTGTGGTGTAAAACACACATGGCTCCTCCCTACCATGGTAGTATTCATAAATTGTATTTGGTGACAAACCTTCTCAAATGCATTAAATTTTTGCATAAGCTGAGTCTTTTCAAATTTTCATTTGTTTAGGATTTCAACAGAAGGTGCATGATTTCAAGGTGTGATCAAATCACATGCATTATAAACAAATAGGTGGCAAAGGATTTCAAGGATACTAAGTTTAATTATTACAAGTTTTATATGCAACTGATCAAATTTATTAACTTCACACTACTTGTAATAATTACTAATATCTTTCAAAATAGAGCAAAGATTTCTTATGTGCAAATTGTTAGTGAAATTTGTATTGAATAATTGAGTTTCTTGTGTTCTGTGTAATCCTCATGATGATGATCATCTACCATCATACAAAATGCCTATTTTATAATATGTGGTGCTCTCCATTTCAAGCATTACATATGGTTCTTTAAAGGTGAGGGTCTTCATGGTCTACTACAGGTTTGTAAATGGCGTTGCAAACTTCTGTTGGTTGAAGGGCCTTATGTAAAGGGTAACTTTTTCTTTTCTCATGTTCCTTGGGAATTGTTTTCTGCATCCTCATTTTGCTTGGTCTATTGTTTAATTTTGGTCTTCACAATTAAAATTCTAGTTTCCAAGTGGTAATTTAGTTTGGGTTCTTTTAGTTTTGTGTCAAAGTTGTTTAAATTCTAGAGGTCATTGGTGCACTGTGTGTCGATATAAGATGGAATATTTGCACAAAAACATTAGGATTGAGGTGCAAATAAGAGAGAGAGAGAACTTCCTTTTTCTGAGGAGGTAACAAAATTTCAGTTATCAAAGGTTTTCAGAATGTCCTGCTTGAGTCTGTTGGATAGTATTAAAACTATTCTAGGCCAAGAAATTCTATGCCCAAGTTCTCCCAAGCTGTTATTCCCCACTCAAGTTCTTTCCATCTTTCTGTCAAATGTAATGGACCTGGTGTAATCTTTTGATTTCCTTTCAATTGTGGTTCAAGAGTCAGTTTCACTAAATTACCTCAATGATGATGAGATCCTTCAAGCTGTTCAAACTTATAAATTGGAGAAAGGAAAGGCTTACATTGGAGGTATCTTTCCAAATCATTATCTCAAGAAAAAATTAGCATACAGAGAGGTGTATGGATCCATTAAAAAAGATCTCCATAATGATGACCCTTGGACATTGTATAAGGTTCTCAACACCCATGCTCAAGAGCTCAGACCTTTGATGGTGGAAAATTGCAAGGAGAAATACTTTTCTATTTATTTTCTCCTCTCTCACCACATTTGACATGGACTTAGGGCAATGGTTTTAGCTAGAGACATTTTGGATTCTCCAGTTGGTGCATAATTGGGTGAAGGACATGGACACAATGATTTTGATCTCAACATTTGCAGGGTGGATACTTCAACAAACACTGGTCCAATGGAGGTTGGCTAAGGACAAGGGGACAATGGTCTCAATCTTAACATTGGCAGGGTGGATTCTTCAACTAACACAGGTCTAATGGAGGAATGATCAACAACTTCAAATTCTACTTCTAGCTTATATATAAATTGATGTATTAACTATTTTTTTTGTTAATATAAAGCGATGTATATAAAGTGATGTATTACATGTTTCTAGGGATTTTTGGTTAATATGTTTCTGTGGCAAGCCCGAAAATCTCATAGATTATCAATGAATTAGGCTTATTTTGATACAAGCCTACGAATTGCACATAGGGTTGGAGGATATTTAGTATTTTTTGTTTCAGATATCTCAATGCCAGTACTATAATTCTGGCCTATATGTAATCCTTTATAGTTCAATTATTAATATATATTTATAGGCTCTAGCCTTTTATCCAAAAAAAATGAGGTATCAATTGAGCCTAATCCAATCAACCTATTTAATTTATCAATCAACTAATCAATCAAATCATCAAACTGTGAAAGCTAAAAGTTCAATGCTTGGGATATATTATTAGTAATATCATTTCATTGAATCCTTATATTTACTCTCTTTGACACGAAATTACTTCTTATAGTCAGTACACCATCTCAAAGGGAAAACATAAGTAGTTAAAATTTATTTATTCACCACCCCTTCTAATCCCATACATCTAATGTTGATTTCAAACATCATATTTAATATTATTGATAATTTACATTTCCTAACGTGTTATTCCCATTGCCAAACAAACATAATAAAATTTATTTATTTATTTAAATCAATATGTTCATTACATCATCACCAAATTGATTAAAATAATCTTATTATTTAATTAGCACAATTATTTTTTCATATACCTAGCTAATTAAATAATTATATTATTTTTCAACTTCGCTCTCGAGTTTATGAGGTGGGACTTCTTATAGGTGGGGGATCTCACCCGCAACTTGGGACTAGTCTCACCCTAGCTCACCCTAGGTACCCAAGATACGGGTTGTTGGGCCGCTGGGCTGGGCTGCGGGGACACCCCTGTTGTATCAAAAAAATAATTATATTATTTAATTTTTCTTATTTCTATACCATATTACTAACCAAATAAATAATTAAATAATTTTTATTATTTAATTAATTTAATTGGCACAGCCATAATTACCAACTAGTTAAATAAATTTATTATTTAATCATCTTAATATTCCTCCACCATCCCAAAATAAATGCATTTCCTTCCCAAAATTTGAATATGTTTTTATGGTTGCAACAAATTACTATTTTTAGTAAATGCAATCTTGCTATTCATCTTAAACAAAGTAAATTCAAACCCTTCATTTTCTCCTTGATCATAGGAAATTATTCTCCATTGTAATTCTCATTCATAAATCTTAGATATCCATCCCCCTTGACAAAAATCTATAAATTGACACATGCTATCCTATGAAAATGAATAATCTAAAATTAACAAATACATGTTTAGATTTGAAGCATCATTGGAACAACTAAATTTTGACATTGTGCTTGTTATCATGAGAATGACCATTCTATCAATGGAATAATTTGATGATGTATTGTTGAAATGTTTGTTTTGAACTTCATTTGCCCAAATTGAAGTGAATTGCTAATTTAGAATAGAAAGAAGTTGATTTCGTTTTGCTTTCTTGTTTATTTCTAAATTAGCACTCATACAAACAAAACCAAGATTCTTTAGAAAAAGATAATTTTCCAAAAAATTTAAAGGTCATCATCAAACTAAATGAGCACATTAGTGTAGAATTAGTTTTATAATATAAAAGAAAAAAAAATATAGAAAAAATATCTTCACACAAAAATATATTTATGTTTGATCTTGTAATTGACAATCCTTTAGCTAGGGAAGAAATTGGAATTTTTGTATGGATAACACTTTCAAATTAAGACAAAAAAAAAGAAGTATAATAAAATAATTTCACATAGAAATAAATTTATGTCTTACAACCTTGTTATTGGCAATCCTCTAGTTGAGAAAGAATTTGGATTTTTTTCTCCTAAAGATTGCCCATGTAAAAAAAAAGGATTAAGAAAAATCAATTCAAAATAGAAAAGAGAATATTAGAAAAATGACATGCATTTTTTAAATTCAACTGTGAAAGGGAAAATTAATTTGGGTTAGATTTTGAGTTTTGATATATATATATATTTTTTTAGAGAACATATGTACTTGCTAAAATATTAGTGATAAAATATATATTTTTAGATTAATAAGAAATTAATTTAATTTTTCAAATAAGAGAAGTGTGAGGAGTATAAAAACTTTATGTTGTAACTTGATGTGTGAAATGAAACAAAAGAATGAAGGACCAAATAAATGATTAAATCCTCAAATCATTTAAATGCAAGGCCATCCAAGATATCCCATAGAAAGATGCAAATATGACACTTTATTAATAGTGCAATTAAAATGAAAGCTATCCCTCTTGCTTTGCCTCCTCTCCCAACCTCCCAAATTGCCTAGTCAAGGCCCCCATTGTATACATTGTATGACATTGAATTGTACAATTACAACATTTATTTTCTACTACGAATAACAAGGAGGGTTAACTATAACTTGGAATAAATTTGATCACAATTGGGTAAAATCAATCTCACTAAGATGTGTAGTTTGGAAAGAAATTTATGATATTTATAATAAGTTACAAAATAGAGATACATAGTAGAATTTTCTCCCATTTCCATAGAAATGAATCTCTAGGGTGCTTAATACACTAGCATTAATATGACACTAAAATGATGTTAAGTTAATGTAAATGTTGAAGACCTAAAAAATATTCTCATAACTATAAAAGGTGAAAAAATGGGACCTTGGTTTACTAATGAAGTCGACTGGTTTTGAATGTGTCCACTAGGGATCAAGTCTTGCTAAGTGCAAGGCCCCAACACCATATAGAATGGGATTTAGATTGTGCCTTGGGTGACTTTGGAAAAATGGGTACTTCTAAATCCTTAGCTCTTAGTCAAAGAGGTTATAATCTAAGGCTTTTACTCCCATATTAGATAGCTTTTTTTTTTTTTGAGTTTGATATAAAACCTTCCAACAATCCAAAAAATGAACTCCTTAAATGAACTCTCACTTCTTTAATTAAGTTCTTGATTTTGAAAAGGTTTATTAAAAAGAAAATCCCTTTTACACAATATTGATAAAAAAGAATTTACATAAGACAAGTCCAAGTAAAGAAAAAAATTAATGCTTATATGGTGCCCACAACATATTAATAATTCCACATGATAATACTCACACTTGTAAATTTTAAACTTTATATTTATCCATTCAGATGTACCTAGATACAAATAATATTTTAAATTTATATATTTTAAATAGGTGATTACTAATTTAGAATATGAAGATTTGGATTCCATTTTCTTTTCTAGTTTATTTTTAAATTAGTACTCATAGAAACAAGACCACAATTCTTTATAAAAGGACAACATTTCTTCATAAAAAAGTAAAGGTCGTCAACAAACAAAATGGCCATATTATTTTAGAATTATTTTTATAATATTAAAAAACAAAAATAAAAGAATTTCTTCACACAAAAATACATTTATGCCATGATCTTGAAATTGACAATCTTTTAGCTAGGAAATAAATTGAAGCTTCTTATGCATAGATGACGCTCTTTCAACTTAAGACAAAAAATATAACAAAATAAATTCACATAGAAATAAATTTAATATTCCTTTTGCTCTTGAAGGTTACTCACCTAAAAAAAATAGGTTAAGAAAATTTCAATTCAAAAAACAAAAGAGATCATTAAAAAAATGGCATGCATTTTTATAACTCACTTTTGAAAGAGCATATTAATTTGGATTAGATTTTGAGTGTTAATATTTTTTTTTTGTCTTTTGTAGAGAATTATGTGCAATTTCAAAAGATTACTGATAGAACACATATTTTTAGCTTATAAAAAAAATTAATTTAATTTTTCAGATAAGAGAAGTTTGAGGAGTAGAAATACTTTATGTTATAATCTGATGTGTGAAATGCAACAAAATATTGATGGAACAAACATCCAAACCCATAATAAACAATGATTAGATCCTCAAATCAATTATATGCAAGACTAGTTAAGACATTCCCTCGAAATGTGCAAATATGACACTTTATTAATACTACAATTAAAATGAACACTATCCCTCTTGCTTTTCCTCCTCTCCCCTCAATCCCCCAAATTGCATAATCAAGGCCCCCATTTTATACATTGTATGACATTGAATAGTCCAATTACAACATTTGTTTGCTACTAAGAATAAAAAGGAGGGTTAACTATAGTTTGGAACAAATTTGATCACAATTGGATAAAATCAACCTCACTAAGATGTATAGTTGTATCATCGAGAATTGTCACCCTTGACAATTTTACACTAGCTCTAGCTCCCCCATATTTGCTTGGACCTAATTATGCATTAATTGCTCATTTTATAAACATCTTTGGAAAATAAAAATATGTATAATAAAATTATGTATTTAGTATTTTTCGTCGACACTTTTGATCCCAAAAAAATAGGAATCTAGTCTAGGGTGCACTGCACCCTAGACCAACACTTTTGGCTCCAAATTTGAATATGTCGATGTTTGTAATTTATTATTTGAATTTCCAATTTCATTTGTTGGTCATTAGTATTTAATTTTTGAGAAATTAGAATAACTGCATATAAGTACAAGGTATTTTCACCATTTCAAATCCTAGAAAATCTATTGAGCAAAATTGAAGATCTTAAAATCAGTCAAGGGCGGTGAAGGGAAAAATCAACAATATTATTATAACACTTTCATCAATCAAGTTCAAGTTTTCAAGACATCAAGATGAAGGAAGCAATTATGTTCATTGAGCTATCATGATCAATCATGCCAAATGAGGAAGATGTATTGAGTTATCCTCTACATGCTATCTTCAATAATCTATTATGCATATGAGCTAATCTTTTGCAGGTCTATCAAGCAATCGAGGCATCCATCAATCAACTTTTGTGTCAACTTGTTTGAAATCTCTTCTTCAAAGGTCTTTAACTTAAAGGTAACATTAGAATTTATCATTTATTAATTTCAGTCAATATTGTTGTTTTGGCCTCTACCCAAACTAAGGTATGCCCTCTTGATCATCATTAATTGTTGTACGTGGAGGTATCTAAATACCAAAACAAGGATTTACTTAGGAAAGCCCCTATACAACACCACCTTTTCCCCTATTTACATGTGTGTAGATCAAAGCTAGAGGATTTAGTAGAAGACAATCTTAGGAATCATAGTGCAGACCTTCATCCCTCAGTTTGGGACACACCACACCCTAGACTGGCCATTTCAAGCTCAAATTTACAATACATGTTCTTATCGGTTTCTCAGTCTCAGATTTGAAGTCATTTTGTTAATTTTTGTTTTCGTTTATTCGCTAAAGTACATTTTCAAATCTAGGGTTGTATGTCAAATATGCTTGTCAAAACACAAATCAAATTTATCATCCTCACAACCCAACACAACATAAGTTCACTGGGGGATTGACTCTCCAATGTGGCATCAAGCTGGCCACCAAACCCTAGTCAACTTATGTTTAATGTTGAGTCAAGTGAAAATGAGATAATCTTAGTTATCCTAATTGGATCTAGGATTGCTTTCCTATTCAACCGTAGCTTGGAAAGAGCTTTTTGACACTTATAATAAATCAAGTAAAATGGAGATACATAATAAAACTTGTATCCATTTCCATCAAAATGAATCTCTAGGTCGCTTAATACATTTTAGTGCTAATGTGGCACTTAGATGATGTTAAATTGATGTGAATGTTGAAGACTCTAAAAGCATTTCAAAATGATAAAAAAGTTAAAAAATGGGTATTTGGTTTACAGGTGAAGTTGATTGGTTTTGAATATGCCCACTAAAGATCAAGTCTTGTCAAGTGAAAGACTCCAATACTATAAGAGATGAAGTTGAGATCATGTCTCGATCAACTTTGACTGGAATAGGTACCTCTTAATTTTTAACTCTTAATTTAAAACCTCGTACTCTCATATCAAATAGTTATGTACTCCCATATCAAATAACTATACAATTATGTAGACTTGATATAAAACCTTTGAACAATCGCAAATAAAATTAGACTCCTTTAAGTAAGTCCTCCCTTCTTGGTTTTGAGAAGGTTTGTTGAAAAGAAATGCCTGTTTGTACAAAATTGATTAAAAAGAAATCTCCACATATGAATCACCCTCTTATATGTAAAGACAAAACCAGGTAAAGAAATTACTTTGAATGCTTATGAGGGGCCCTCAACATATCAATAATTCCACATAATAATAATTGCAGTTGCAAATTTCAAACTTTATATTGAATACATACGTGGGTAAAAACAGTGTTTTAAATGCCTCTGTCAGGCTGATATATACGAAGCTAGTCGACAAGCCCAAGCAAATGTTCCTGCGCATTACACGTTTCGACGATTCAAGCCATGTCAGGAGAAGTTTCAAAGCGGCGGCCTGCAATGGTGAAGTCGCCAGAGCCAATGAAAGGCTTCTCAAGGTAATGTGGGGACTGGTGGGACTGGACCACAGGTGCCTCCGTGTTGGTTTCACGGTCGACAGTGGCAGTCGGAGGGCCGTAGAACTGCGACTGCGACTGTGTCGGTAGGGCTCACCAAATGCAGCTTTGGATATTTGACACGGGTAGCTTGTATTGAGTGACCTCCGTACATCGTACTCATCACTGCGTGTTATGAAATAGAAAAATTGCAGGAAGATTGTGCAGTGCTGCGTGCGAAGGTACGGCCATACTCTCTCGATCTCCGTGGTTGGGTTTATTTGGGTGCGGTGGGAAGAGTTGGTCGGTATATTAAGTCTACCCAAATCAATGTGTGTTGCAGTCATGGGAGAAGGTACATCATCATCATCAAATGTAAGTGAAGATAGAATATGTGTATCACAAGTTTTGACAGGTCACATGAGATGTAGAAAAATGATCATGTCATCTTGCATAAAAGTATGTATTGGATCAGAAGAACATGGTTCTATTGAATCATGACACAAGAAAGAAAATTATTGCAAGATGCAGCAATGTTATGTTTGATAGGTAAAATTATATAGACACTCATCCTAAAGATGCATTAAAAGGTAGATCATCACTAGATGTGTACTCATCATTATACAATCATATGTTCATCATTAGATTTATGGATAGATGACATGTAAAAAATGTATATGTTGAAAAAATAGGATAAAACTTGCAATAAAAATGTGCTGATAATTTTATGCATTCAAATTTACAAAGTAATAAATCACAGCTGAAACAAGATTACAAAAGATATGCAAACCATAACACAAGAAATTATGTGGAGAAACCCTTGCGGGAAAAAACTCCACACCCAAAGAGATCCAAGACTTGTATTAATCCTTCAAACAAGTTACGTCAATACAACTTCTCCCTCTGAATCACTGCACCACTTCATGGCTTCAACAACTTGCAACTTAACTTATTTTATCTTCAACTCAAGCACTAAATATATAGGCATGAGAGAAAACATAAATCAAGAATGGTTTCCAAAACCACTTAGTCATAAATCACAAAGAAAATAAACTTTCTCTTCCAACTTGTGATTTTATCCATTTTTTAGTAATGCGCACATGCAACTAATAAATCTGCTTTTATCTTTTTCCAAACTCACATTTATCTTCCCTTTTTTTCATGCTCTTTCTAATTTGACAATTAAAACACTTTGCAAGTTATCATAGTTGTATTTAGCAACTTTCATGACAACTAAAAGATAATTACAAATTGCCGATTAATAATTAAAACAAAGCAGGTTGGAGACATTTTCTCAACAAGATCGACACTCATCTTAGAAGATGTGTCATAAGGTAGATCACCATATGTACTCACCACTATAGAATCACATGTTCATCATTAGATTCATGGGTAGATGACATAGGTATATCTACCAAGCATGGATGAATACTAATTAAACTCTATGAGGGAAAGAGTATATGAGAAACAATATAACAAATCCTCCATAGAAAACACATCTTTATCCTTATAATTTAAATGCAACTTGAAAATAACAATGATAGAGAGATGTGTAATGAAAGGAGTTTATCAAAATCTAAAATGTTTAGATGAATATCATCCAAGGAACATGATCTAAATGGATCTATAGTGTAGGTTGTCTCAAGGTGGGATGATGGAATTGAAAGAGAAATCATAATATATATATAAATCTTAATCCAAAAAAATTGAAGCATATTAAGTCCTATAAATTTTGAAAATAGATGATAAGCAATAATAATATCAATCTAAAAACCCTAATAAATACAAGTCCTGATGAGGAATACTAGGTTGTGTAGGATTTGTTGGCTTCACCAAAATGTAAAGTTAAATAAGTTTCTCAAAACTTAGTCTAGGCTAATCCAACAAGATGCATACACATAAACACATATTAACCCAAATTAATCATTTATAGCTAGCATATGATCATGTGACAAATATAATGTTATAATTATGAAATAGATGAGGAAAAAGTACTTAGATTCCTTAACAAATATTCTAAATATTCTAGAGTTCTACCTCAAAATGTGTAACCTCTTTATCATGTGAATGCCTTTAATTCTATGCCCAATCTCTAATCTATCAAAGGATAGTTTGTGGTCTTGATAAAGATTTGCAATTGCAAATTAGTCCTTTGACTCTTCTTCTTGCTTGATCTTTATTACTCTACTTCACTTCTTCTATCAACTTGTGGGACATGTGGTAATGAAAATACCTTAGATAAGTTGTACTTGTACCAAATCTACAAGAGCATTGGCCATAGTCAATCCCTTGAAAATAGACCTATGATAAAAGATAACATTCAAATGCTTAGTTCATGTAGATTTGTTACTCCTTTAAGAGCATCAAATCCTAAGTGTCTCACTATTGACTTCTCTCTCAATGCTGTAGGATGAAAGAAGACATGCAATGTTTCTTGATTCTTGATGATTAAAGTAAATAGAAATAAATATATTTAAATACTAGAACATGTGACATCAAATTTAACAAATGTGTTTAGTTGGCTCTACATTGATCTATTGACGAAACATCCAATATATATTTGATTTTCTTGAAGTTAGATGTGATAATTAAAAAATCATTATTAAAGTAATTTGTGGTCTTTGTACTTCGAACAATTTTTTTATTTTGAACACTTGTATCCATGTAATTGTAATTGTGCAAATAATATTTTTAATATGATGTTATGTGTACACAACTAACTATTTGATATGATTTCTTAATATAATATTTTATAATATATAATTTTGGCAACTCATATATTATGTTATAATAAATCTTTAATTTTTATTTGATTGTTTTGGTTAAGATTTATGTGTCCAACAAAATCTACTTCTCAATTGTGTCCATGTAATCCTAATTATGTAAATAATATTATTAATATGGTCTTATGCTCACATAGCTAACTATTTAAAATAATTTCTAAATACAATCTTCTATATGGTACAATTATAACATTATTATATTTTTATGTTGTTACATAATACTTATGTTTGTTATTTTAATGTCTTGGCCAATCGTCATGGATATAGTGTTTGTATAGTATGCAACATATTGTAATTGTATAAAAGTAGACTGTGACAATAAGTACACATTAAACACTCAAACACATTCAATTGGTGATGATGCATCTAGTAATGTGTATAAAAAATAGAAAAGTCTCTAATTTATTTTATTTTTAAGATTAATACACTTTCAATGAGATTTATTACTTAATGTATTTTGAAAAACTATAGTGTTATTGAAAAGATACATTCTTTAAAAATAAAAATAAAAACTTATCATGTTTATGGTTAATACTTATTGTGATGTATTCTTGAATGTCTTTGAAAAGTATTATCAACGTTAATAAATAAAATAATTTTGATATTGTTTCTTTCTTATGAAATCATGAAAATCTCTCTTAGAGTATCGCTCTATTAAGTTTTTAAAAACTACTAACAACACTTAAAGGTACTATCAAAAGGTCAATAAAACAAAACTCTTTATAGTTCCATTGGCCTAGAGCTATACAAAATGACTTAAAATATATACAAATTGTCTATTGATTGATCAATAGAATTAACATATTTGTACTTATTAGTCATTTAACAATTTCAGATATTATTATTAGTCTTAATTAAAAATATTTTTCTCATTAATTAGGGTGACAATTTTATTCTCCATAATATTTACTTTTTCTTTTTACTCTATTCTTATTTTTTCAAAAGGCTTCATTTATACAAAATAATTAAAACACATATTGCTACATTTAGAAAAAAAAAAGGTATATCTTGAATATTATTTGCATTCTATTTTTTTCTTAAATTCACACCCTCATGCTTAGTAAAAAATATATTGATGTGGAATACCATTTTGTGAGAGAAATCCCTAAATGGAAGTGGGTAGTATTGAAAAAATTTGATATAAAGAAGAATACTATTGATCCATTAATAAAAGCTATTAATATTGGGAAATATTTTTGGTGCAAAAATAAATGGGCATAGTTTATCTTAGTAATTAACAATATAGGTGGGTGTTGCCTATGAGAAATATTTAACAAATAAAATATTTTTGAAAGTATATTGTGCAATGTTAATTACAATATGTTCCTTGTGTATTGTAGACATTTAAAATTGACCATATTTGATCAATTTATTCCTATTTCATCCAATTCCCCATAATTCATATTAATTAAATAATATTCTATTATTTAATTAATATTATCTATTTTGTTTTTAATTTTTCTAAGTCCTAGCCTATGATAAATAATTTAATTTAATTATTTATCTACATATATCCTACCTTACCCCTTTTATCCCATAAATAAAATAAATAAATCTTATTTATTTATTTAATCCCTCTCACATGTCCCATCCTCCAACTATCCCACTTACCCTCTAATCCTAATCTAATCCTAATCTCCCCTTAACTGGTTGCACACACACTTAATCCATGATTAAGTGGGTCAACCCTCCACATCAAAACAAGCATATGGACACATGGCCCTTTGTACTTATGACATGGTCTTGGTACCATGCCACATGGACCTTGTCCCATTCAAGGTGCAATCTCCCTATCAAGCCCTCTCATTGTGCCACTTTGCACAATCTTGTCGCTTGAGAGATCACCTCTCATATGAACCCTTGATCTCCATCAAGCAATATCAATCCTTCATCCATTTTCCTCCTATCCTATATATCCAACCCTTAATCATTTTATTGAAAATCTCACTCATTTTCAATTGGAGCACCACTATGTTGTCAAGATTTCTAGTGAGCACACATCCAATCAATTATCGTGGCCAAATCTACTCAATAGGAGGCTTTATATAGTGCATCTTTGTCTAATTCTATTTTGGTTTGAGCTTTCTTGCCTTATCTTGAATGCTTGTTTTATTTTGTGTTTTTTTTGGTTTTATAGTGTAGAACATTGTATACCTTGACAATTTCACACTATGTTTGGGTCCCTTAATTTATTGGACTAAATTAAACTCCTAATTTACCAAATTATGAATTCCAAAGCCTTATTTTTACCATTTTCTGAAAGGGGAACAAGCATTTAATTAATACATTCAATATTTTAATCACCATGGGATATGTGTCTCAACCTTACAATTACATAAGGTACTATTGATACGTCACCTTGACAGTAGGCATGGGGGTCCCCCCATGAGGGGGGTTCATCCCCTCGACAGGGAGTTCTAGGGTCTGCATGCCCCGATAGGGGCTCAGGGGCAATGCCCTCAAAAGCTAAATTTAATTATTGTAAATATGGACTGTTCATCATTAGGTCTTTGATCTAATAGTCAATATTTTGTTAGCTTGACTTTCCCTACAAGACAACCCTATTTTATGAGGCCATTGTATTACAATTGTGTATTGCAATGCATTTTGAGAGTCTAATACCAATCGTGTTGCGTCTGGATCTTTGGTTGGTGATACTCCTATGAGAAGCTTGCTCTACAAGTATATTGTAATCTTTGTGATTTCTAAATAATATATTGGGCGACTTTTAGAGTGTGGGGTTTTTCTGCTGAAACAATTTTCCCCACGTAAATCATTGTGTTGTGGTATGCATGATATTTGTGTTTATTTTTGTTTAAGTTTTTGTAATTGTTAAAGATCTATAAAGTTTTACATTATCCTCCTCTCAAGATTAGTGTAGGAAGTTGTTTTGCTACCTTAGATTCCTTACATAGGCCAGGACCCATTCACCCATGGGTGAATGGGTCCCCTTTAAGTTCCAAGAACTATTTTAAAATATGTTTTTAGAAACATTTTAATTATTCAAATTCAATTTGTAATTATCATCTTTTGGAATCAAATATTTGAGAAATTAGATAAACACCTATATATACATCTAGTCATTTTATCATTTGAAATCTAGCACACATGAAAAGATTTTGTGAGAGAAATCCTATTGAGAAAATATTATTTTCAAGATAATTCAAGAGTAGATTTATCAATAATTTATTGTAGAAATCAAGATCCTAACATCATGTTCAAGTTTATGTATATTCATGTCATCTTGTGAAGGTTAATATGCATTGTTGATCCTAAAGCATCCAAGCATTTCAAGTATCTAAATCAATCAAGCAAAGCAAGATCAAGTTCCTTGGAGAGATGTGTTTGACTTCAATCCTCTAAGGGAATCCATTGAAGGGTGGTGAGTTGTAGCAAGCATTGTTCATTCATCATTTCCTTCTCCTTTTTCATTATCTTTCTATCGAGGTTTAATTACCAAACTGGGGTTTGACCAAGGAAAACCCACAAACAAACAAAAGAATTTTTCCTCTTTGTGTATGTGCAAATTACAGGTCGATGAAGAATTGAAGAGATCTTGAAGGAGTAATTTTGCATTGTTGCACAAGTTGTCATCATTGTTGTCAAGCCATGAAAACTAAGTTGTAGAATTTATTTCTAACTTTTCGATAGTGGGACCTATGTCAAACACAAGCCAAGATCCAACATTAGAGGATTTTCAAAAGTTATTTTGGAAGCCTTGACAAGGACTCATTTTCCTAGGGGAAAACTAGTCCCCCAAAAACTCTCAAAAATAGATTTTGGTGATAGGTACATGCCATCAGACTCTTCTCAAATATGCTTCCAAATAGTCATTTCCATTTATATACATTTGGAAATCTAAATTTTAGGTATTAGGTCTTGTTGTTCATTTAGTTTGAGTGCTTCAAATAATTTCAGTTTAGTTTGAAATCTTTCCTATTGTCCTAAAAACTGAGATCTAGGTCTGATTGACTCACCATTAAGGTTGAAAGTCAATCTTTACACCTTGTGATCTCTCTCCTAATGAAATCCCTGGGGAAAGGAATCTATTGAGATTCCTAAGTTTTATAATATCACACATAAAACTTTGGGGATCCCTTTCCCACATTCATTTTGGAGGTCTTTGAAACCCTAGATCTAGGTTTTGTAAGGATTTGTTTCACATTTCATTTAGGGTTATATATTGCATGTTTGTATCATTTAAAATAATAAAAATACAAAATATTGCATACATTTTGTATAATAGCTTGTATTAAGGTGTGTTTCAGTTATTTCTAGGTCATAATTTTAGTCAAAATTACATTCAGAAAGCTATCATTTTGTTGATACATTGTCATACAAATTGCATTTACATTTAATTAGAAAATCTAGAAAAAACTGTCATTGAATAATCTATTTGTAGAACTAGGAACAATGAGCTTAAATATCAAGTTAAACACTTAGATTTCAATTTCTCAAAACCCTATGCAAAGACTCATTCACCCCTGGGCGAACCTATCCTTATATAGGTGATTTTGCAAAATTCTACACACATCTGTCTTTGTCTACTTCCTTTTCCTATACATGCAAATCTTTGTTTCAGTTTCAAAAATTGTATATTTATGTAGATGCTTGCATTTAGTTCAATTGGTGACAGAAATCACATTATTTAAGATCAAAATTGGTATTCAAAAGTAATCATTTTTAGATTTTTGCATCATATAATCGGTCAATTATCATATTTCAAATCTGAAAGTTGCATCAAAAATCTAGATTTATTTGACATTTAAAGCAAAGTTTCATCATGTACACATGTTTTGGTAAACTGTGGATGTTCTTAAAATCTTTGGTAAACATATTCATGAGTCTTCAGCTCCTAATAAATATCCTCGTGAGATGGATATCTTAGGCCAAGATGAAGATAGCATGCAAGAATTCATACAAGATTGCTTGTGTAACCTTAAGAAAAATGCATCCTTTTATCCGTCTATGCAACAACCGATACCTTCTATCATACCACCACTTGACATATTCAACTTTACATGCTCAACTTAAATCGCAAAGAAAACCTCAACCACCAACCATGAAGTCACTTATTCACAATGACAACATTGATACTCTTCTATCCTATTCCCATAATTTATTTACTAATATAGGATTATCAACTTAGAAGAGCATTATGGTCAAGGCTTTAAAATTTTAAGCAAACAAGGATATGCTTGTAGATACCCTAAATTGTCTTGACTGGCGAACAACACTATTTAACTAACTTTCACCCTTCTTCCCTAAATGATTAAATAATACATTATTATTTAATTATTATCAAATTTTATATTCGTCTATTAATTAAGTGATTTAACATTATTTAATTAATTTTTCCTCAATCATCATTTCTAACTAATTAAATAAATCTCATTTATTTAATAAATGTCTAGGTAATCTAACTTTATGCCTCTTGATTACTTAAATAAACACAAGTTATTTAAAATTTTGTCCCTAATATACCTTATTCATCTAACTCAATTAAATTGTTATCATTAAAAATTTAATTAAATCACTTTCCCTTCTCTAAACTTGAATAAATTAAATCAATTATTCAAAATAATTCAACATGGTCAACAAAAAAATATATCTTTATTTGTTAAATTCAAACATGAATTGCACATTCATCTCGAATATTAATTAATTATTCAATTAATTAGTTATCCTCACCCTCTTTTGATTGAGTAAATCATTACCAATGATTTCTCACTCTAATCAGTTGACTAACTCATCTATTTCTCAATCCCACTAACCACTCAACGATTTCTTTAATCCCACCAATCATTCCAATCTAATCCCACTAATTATCCAATTAAAATCCTTAATTGGATCAATCAGAGAGTTAACTAGCCAATCTATTTCCTCTCAACGGTTCTCAACCGTTGATCGTGATCTTTCATTACTGAATCTCGATTGCTCATCTCAAACCTAAAAATCTATAAAACAATCTTCTTCTTCTAAAAAATGATTGGAGAATCTATGGAATTTGTGGAGAGGTTATGTCAAAATAGCCATTAAAGCACATTGAGAACATTTACATCTTTGATCACCATTAACACACTTTGGAAGCTTTTGCAACAACAATGGAGGCTTCATATTGATCCAACACAATCCAACATCAATATGAATTACACTTCAACATGGGATGGGGGTGATCCACAATGAAGTAGTTTACACTTTTGGCCCTAAGCGGACTTGATATTTTTTTTTTTTTTAACACAATCTCCACATTAGGTCACCTATAGCGATTAAGCCAGTAGAGGTGAGATGATGTAAGCCCAGCTAGAGTCTTGTCACATTTTTGTGCGTAGATTCTAAAATATTTTTTTCAATTTTTTTTGGAATTAGATTGCACTTTTTTTCCATCTCACAAAATTTGGTTTTCAAAAACAACATTTTTAAAAGAAAGTGGCAGCACCGCCATTATAGCGCATAACTTTTTTTCCATGAAGGATAAAATTCCAATTCTTTCAAATTTAGATTTCTAACTCCGATATCTAGTGCTTCCACTTGGTTAGATAGTTTTTTATTGAATATTTTTTCTTTAATCAAGTTTCGAAGTTAATCAAATGACAATTTAGACATAGCACGACCGTATAATGCATAACTTTTACTGTATGTATCGAAATTCTTCTCTTTTTTTTTTTTTTGATCAAGGGCTTCAATATCTGGTGCACTCATATTTTTAAATTTTTTTATTTTATAATCTTCTATTTTTCCACTTGTACAGAACAGAGAGTTTTGTTTTCGATGAAAAACTTATATTTAATAAAACTTAAAAATAGATAGATAATAAAACCAAAACATACTAAAATTATATTCATTGGATAGCTTCGTTAAAGGCTACTTTCGATTCAAGTTTGGTTTCTAAATATTCCCCATTTTTCATCCCAACTTCGAGGCTTGAAAGCGTAAAATTTTAGGTTTTTGTGTGAACAAATTAAAAATTAGGAAAAGGGGGTTGGCTAGAACCGAGGGGGTTCTAGCGGAGCAGTCGTCCGAACCGGTTCATTCGAACCCCCATAATATGCATTTCCTTTTGCTTTTTGGAAATGTGGGCCCAATAGTTAATGGGATTATTTCGAGACCCTAATAGTTGATCGAACCCGCATGGTTTGATCCAGGAACATGTAATTCATCGCGAACCCTAAAACCCGATTTTTGCCATGGGGTCATTTTTTCTCAATTTTCCTTCCTCCATCAAATTGTAAACCAACTTATTATGGCTTCACCCATGGTATAGTTGTATTTCATGAAGTCATTTATTGTTTCTTTCTTATGCTTACCTTTATTGATTGAATTCATTACTTTAAAATTCATTTCATGAGTATAGTTGGAATTTATACTTTCCCTTTGATTTGATTTGATTGATTTATTATTGTTTTCCTATGCTTATTTTCCCCCTTAGATCAATTGATACGCCCAGTGGGACCCCGTTCCTTAACACTAATGTTTTCATAAGTTTTTGTGAGTAGTTACAAGTTTTGGAATACTAATGTCTTTTGCAGTAAACACCATTGTTATTCAAAACACAGAAGTCCCAGAATCTAAACGTGGCCATCATTTCATTTATACCGTGTTCGTACTAAATCCAATCGCTGTCGTACTAAATCCAACTGCTATCATCCTAAAAATAGTCGCTATTGTTCTATAATTTTTAAGTTGTAATAGAGTTTTTTGACTATGCAGGGACAGGTCCACTATCATCCTACAAATGGTCATTGTCATCCTAAAAAATGGTCACTATCATCCTAATAACAACTGATGTCATCCTAAGAATGGTCGTAGTCATCCTAAAGAATGACTATAGTTGTCCTAAAGAATGAGCGCTACTATAAAAATGTGTCGCTATCATTTTTTGAAGAACAACCACTATTGTAAGAATGTGCTGCTATCATTTGTTGAAGAATGCCCACTACTATAAAAATGTGTTGCTATCATTTTTTTAAGAACAACCACTACTGTAAAAACATGTTGCTATTGTCATATCTTTAAATGACCATATCTTGGTCATACAAAAGTGTTTTTTATTATTATTTTTTAAATTGGGGTAGAATTTCATGCTCTTTTCAATGGTGCTGGTGGTTTCTAATTGTGTATAGTTAAATTTTCCCTTGATGCACCTAAAGTTAACTCACATTACAATTTGGTTGAGGTTCTAGGGTTTTGATGCTTCATCAATTGTCTAACCCTAACTATTGATTGTTTGTTGTGCTTGTGAGATTTTATAACATTGTTGGTAAAACCCTTGTAGGATTATGGTGTGTTTTCACATGAGAACAACTAACAGTTTGCTTGTAGAGTTGACAAAAGATCCAAGGCCCTTCAATTTTCAAAGAATTTTTAGTTAAAACATTTTGTTACGGGGCTCTTAAAACTGAACAATCCAATCTCACATTTCATTTTGGTGCTCCTAAAATTGAACAATCAAATCTCACATCTCATTTTGGTGCTCTTAAAATTGAACAATCAAATCTCACATCTTGAACTTTGTTGCTTTTAAAACTAAACAATCAAATCTCACATCTTGTTTTGGTGCTCCTAAAATTGAACAATCAAATCTCACATCTCATTTTGGTGCTCTTAAAATTGAACAATCAAATCTCACATCTCGAACTTTGTTGCTCTTAAAACTAAACAATCAAATCTCACATCTTGTTTTGGTTCTCCTAAAATTGAACAATCAAATCTCACATCTCATTTTGGTGCTCTTAAAACTGAATAATCAAACCTCGCATCTCATTTTGGTGCTCTTAAAACTGAAAAATCAAATCCCACATTTCATTTTGGTGCAATAAAAATGAAAAACACAACTTGTATGTTTACTTTGGTGCATTAAAATTTAGTTACAAATCTTTCATGTTTCAATTTGGTCCTATGAAAATGAACAATTCATCTTTTTTTATTGCAATGGAATTTCTTGCTTGAAGTCTCAAATGTTTTGAACTTGGTGCATCTAAAAAATGAATTTTTATCTTTACACACTCCACTTTTGGGCTTAAAATGAAATTACTATAAATTGTCTACCGTGTTCATCGTGTTTAGCAAACCAAGTGTGTATCCTCTCCCTCTATGTATTTGGACGATCTTGGGTGATGAAAAGAACTTTGGGTTTCACATTCATTTTTGCACCATTACCTTTAGATTGGGCTTTCCTTAAGATACATCTCGCACTAAAGAACTCAAGGTGACCCAAAGTGGTATTTCCCTCAGGCTACTATATAACTTGGCTTTAGTGAAAACTTGGATCTAACCGGTGATTGCTTGGTTGACAGTGCCATTTAGAATGGGGAGGTATCCACATACATGTGAGGTATAATTAGTTCCATAGTAGGAGTGGTTAAAGCCTTAAGTGGCTTGCTAGATGTTAACTAGGCGTTGAGTCCCCTGAGCAGTGACTAAAAACTTATGGTAGTTTTCCCACCTTATTGTTTGAGATATTCTAATTGGTGACATAGTTTAGTGCAAGGGATGTGCACCGTACCTTGAAGATACTTTACTCACCATATAAACTCCCTTGAGTTGAGATAGAAATCCCCAACTTAGCATATGAGCTACTTGTAACTTCCCAGGGAAAGGGTGATTTAGGTTATTCTTCCATTCTAGGAGGCCCCTATTTGTCCACTCTTGAAAGAATTAAGTGTATACATCCCTTTAGGTGTCCCTAACCTTAAGTTGAAGGAGCTTCCAAGTTGTGGGCATGAAAGTGTTGCCATTTGGCCATCTACCTTAGGGATAATATTGCTTGAAATGTTCTTGATGTTGTTACTAGTTTAAACTTGGCCTAGCCTTTTATCATTCAAACATTCGGTCGATTTATACACTTTGTTTAATGTGCTTCATCACTTTCCATCAAAAACATCAGATCAAACAAGCATCTCAAAATTGCAAACTTATCTAATAAACTGTTATCAAGAAATTGGAAAATTTGAAAATAGAGCCACTACTGTCATTTCTATCATTATTGTTCCAAATTATTACCATTGAACATATCCTAGGTTTTCACCACTTTTGTCAAAATGGCACTATATTCTAAAGTGGTATAAGAATATCTTGGGCCAATTCTACCTATCATGAACTTGATATATAATGTAGGATTGATTTGAGTTATGCAAGATTGATCTAATAGAATGTGTATTTCAAAATATTCTCACTTTTTCTCTAGATATCTATGTTAAAGTGGTGTCTAGAGACATTGTTTTGGAGTTTTCTAACTTGATTGATGAATGCATTCTCTTGGGTCAAACTCGCTAGCAAATTAAATTAACTACAATGAGAGATATCAAAGGCAATATTCACAAACATGCAAGTGGCCTATATGATATCAATACAAATTTAAGTCCTTTATTACCCTTTAAAATTGAAGTGTGATCTAGTTAACATGTGTGTGTGTGTGTTTGAGTATACTTTGAATCTCCTTAAACATCATGAAATTATAACATCTTGCATGAAACAAGTGCTAGGTTGGCTCATAAAAACTAATAGGAGGCAAGAAAATTGGAATTTGAGTTTGGACTCTTGAGATTTAAGGATTATGCTTATGCTCCTTAAGATAAACTTGGAACAATATTGATCCATGTGGAAATGGTCTAGAATGACAAGGTAGTGATCTTGGAGTGGGATATAAATGTAAAGAAACAAGTGTTAACAATGATGAAACAGGGATAAGTGGATAACAAATACATGGAAATATGTGCAACAAGGTACAATGAAGATGGATAGGGATTAGGCCATGAACTAAACATGAGAATTTTCCACTTATCAATATACTATTGCACTAAGACATTCTCATCAAGATTCCCAGGGATAAATGGGAAATGGTATGGATATGGAAATAATTAATATCTTAGTAAAAAGTGAGTCACTAATTAATTGACTAATTTGGATGGTAACTTGTTTATATGTCACAACCAAATCAACTTAAGATCTAAGTAAGAACCAAGTCTTTAATTTGGTACTAACCATCCCTATATATATATATATATATATTTACAGTTGTACATTTTATTGCCTATCATTTTACTTTTAAACAAATATATTAAACTAGAAAAACCCTTTACGTAGTCATTTTCATTCCAAAAAATATTTTGGTAACTAATTATAGTCATCATCAATTTCATCCATACTCTAGTGAGATTCCAATATCAAGATATTCCCACTTTCAACTTTGGTATCTTTACCAAGCACAAGAGTTTAGTCCTATTTGTAGCCATTTTATAGGAGATGATGGTGTTTTTTATTTACCTTTTTGTGGCTTGGGACTTGTACTTCCTCTTAACCTATCTTCCTCTTTTCTTTTGTTCTTTTTTTCTTGGTTATACTCTTATGTTATTTCACTAATCTTTTTATTTTACCATTACTTCTAGTTAACTAAATATCAAAATATCCTTTACTTAATTTATCTCATCAAAATTAATCGCAATATCCCTTCTTGATCTTGCATTCTCTAGCATATGTAAGGATTCAATACTTATATTTTATTTGGATACTTTTATTGAGTTTTTGGTATAGCCTGGGGTAACTCCTAATTTAGGGGGTTCACCTTTCAAGGTGTCATTTCATCTTAGGAGATGGTTTTTTGGTGATTTGTTATTATTTAGTGATATTATGATAAATATTATAGGGATATCCCATCCTTATTCAATTATATGAGTGACTAAATTGTTTCATATTTCCCTTATATTCTCTTTCTCCTCACTTATTTAAATCTTTCCTAAAATACTAAAATTTTCATCATATTTTCTTTTTTTAAATATGCACTTTTACTTACTATATTATCTAACTATTCTTCACTCAAATTTAGAGGTTTTATTTTTTAGATTAGGGTTGATAAGACCTCAAAATTTTCATTAATTGTAACCTTTATGTTTGATAGTTCTAGTTCAAAATATGGTTTCTGAGTTAAAATTTAAATGGTGAAGTACCCCTACTTCTACACCTTGGTTGAGAAATATTACTCTAAAAAACTCTAGATCAAATGACTCTTTATATTCATCATATTCTTTTATCTAATTTTCTAGTTTGGTTAAATTTTATTTTTCTCTTTTAATATGGATATTTATTCTTTTATATGTTTCATTGTTATTAAACATCACAATAAATATTAATTCCTCTACTAATGGATACTCATCACTTTCAACAAAAACCCTCTTGGTGCACTCAATTGAGGCTTCTTTCGCCTTTTCCATCCTTTTTTGGAATCTTTATTATCTTATTTGGTTTTGTTTCAATATTCTTTCTTCTTCCATTTGCATCTCATGAGCTATCTTAATTTCTTCAAAAAAATTATCTTAATCTCTTGCTATCTCCTTTTGACATGGGTGTTTTTACTTGGAATTTTATTAATCCCTTTATTCATCCCTAATGGCTTTGTCAGACCTACTTTAGTGGTACCATCTTCTTAGGATCCCCCTTCTTTCCTTGTATCAACCTGTAGGTTCCTAACCCGTCTCATTTACCATAAGAGTTATTATTAATACTTCTTTCCTTGGTAGTATTCTTTACTATAAAATTATCTCCTTATTAGTAGGGATTTCATACTTGGTATCCTTCATAGAACACACTTCACATTGCACATGCTTCTTCGTATAAGAAATTGGAAGTTCAAAAATACATTGTTCTTTTTTACTTGCATTGATTTGTGTACCATGTGAAGTGCAAGTTACAAAACCTAGTGTATTTTGAAATAGAAACAACACAATTGTTCCTTTTATTGGGTAAATTGGATATATAATTTTCCAAAGTAGAGATTACACAACATGGTATGTTTTGGGTACTATGTGAAGTGTAGGTTAAAAATCATGGTGTGTTTTTGCAACTTACAATTTTTCATACCCAAACACATTGCCATGAAATGATGTTGTTAGTTGAAATAGAGACCTAGATATGTATAGTTATGAATATCTTCTAACAAATATGAGGTTTAAAAAGTTGTGTTTCAAAACACACTATGTTTATTAACTTGAAATTCACAACATACCCAACCCATATTTTTCTAAAATTGTGTATATCTAGGTTTGTATTTGAAATAGAAATAACAAAAAAATGTTCTTGTTTTTTGATAAAAGGGGGATAAACGGGTTTTACAGGGACCCGAAACCATGAAGTAACAATACAGGAAAAGACTAAAACAGAGGTCCAAAAAACAAAAAAAACTACCAAAGAGAATAAAACCAGCATCAGCAGGCAGCAACAAAAAGCCTCAAAGAAACCAGCAAACAGCCAGCAAACAGAAGAAGCAGGGCCCGACCACTACTAATTCATAGAGTTCAGGAGCTCTTCCGCAACCTCCTCCAAGTCCGCCATTTCCTGAACCCCCTCCATAAAGATCAGAGCCATACTAGGGGTAGTCTGGACTTTCTTTTTCGTGCTAGATCTGGTACGTTTGGATATTCTAGCTTCCTCATCCTGGTCTTTCTCCTGATCAAGGTCGACAATCAGAGCTCTCTTTTGGGTTTTCTCCAGTCTTTCAGACATAGCCTTGATGATAACAAAGTTATGTCTGGCAATTCTGCAATTTTGCTTGGCAATCTTTTTCAAAGTTCCTTTGATTTTTTCAAGATCATTTTCAATGGTGCTGTCCTTTTGAGGAATATCCTTCATATTGTTGTGCTTCTCCGCTTCGAGCTAAATAAGCCCAGCGACTTTAGCTTCAATTTCTCCCAGCTTGCCATAAAGAGATAATTTTTTTGTTTTCAGCTCACTTATCTCATGAAAAACCCATTTGGCAGAATTGAACTGGTCCTGGGAGTAGCTTTTTGCATTACCAACAAAGTCAAAAGGGGGGTCACTTTCAGGATTGACCCCAAAAAACACCAACTCCACACCTCTCGGGGGGCTAAAGTTCTCCTGTTGAATATTTTGGGGGGTGTGGAGTTCCTCAAGACTAGCCCCAGCCATCTTAGCAGAAACAACAGGGGAGTCATTAGGGTAGGAGACAAGCTTATTAACTGGGGAGCTAGAGCAAGCCAAATTGGTATTAGGGTTAGTGTGGCCAGAGGTCAAAACAGAGCAGGCTCTAGAAGGTTGAGGGGAGCGGCCAGAAGCAGAAGGAGGCGGAAAAGGAGGCAAAGGGCTCTAGACTCGGTCGGGAGAAGCTTTGGTTTCAGAAATGCTAGGATTAGTATCATCTTCGTCAATCTCCAGTGGGGCAAGAGGGTTAGGAAGGGCGGGCATATTCTGAAAGTGCTCAAAAATAAGTCTTAAAAGACCCGTGTGAAGAATCGGTTATCTTTTAGGGCTTCTTTTATGATCAAA
Organism: Sequoia sempervirens; assembly: GCA_007258455.2. Taxonomy (NCBI): domain Eukaryota; kingdom Viridiplantae; phylum Streptophyta; class Pinopsida; order Cupressales; family Cupressaceae; genus Sequoia; species Sequoia sempervirens. Next base: position 61,648 of record VDFB02155923.1, read on the forward strand.
AAAGTTGTTTCTCAGAGAACAGAGCAAGAAGAAGGGGATAGAGACATGCACCTTATGCCGAAAGTGATTAAGCAACACGAAGTGATAGCCATAAACCCTAGTGAAGCGGCCGTCGAGCATGATGTACTCCATGATAACCCTTAGCACTTTTCTCCACAGAGCTTTTATAGTGTCCACTTCATAGTAACTATTCGACGTCTTGACCAGATTTTGTTTCTCCGTTTCAGATTTGGGAAACCTCAAAACAGCTTCGTCAGAGAATTTCTTGTCTCTGAAGAATTTGTGCTCTTCCATCGGAATGCCCGTGACCTCCGCAATCAGGGCTTAATCAATTTGAACTTTCCTCCCAAAAAGGAGAACCTCCCCATTATTCCAATTCTTCTCAAAAAAGTTTGTAATCTCCTCCTTAGGGCCATGGAGTTTCTCAATGAACGGAAGTAATCCACCCCTTCTGATTTTACTCCAAGCTTTAGCATTCTTGGTTTGTGATTCAAAGCTGGTAGGCTCCACCCTCATCCGTTCCCCTCCCATTTTAGAAGGGTTAGTTTGAATACTGTTACAGATAGAAGTCCTATTCCAGAAAGTTCCTTTGCTTCTGAGGACCCACAATACATGCCAAAGAAGATAATTAATCATCTGGATCCACTCGGCCCCATTATATCTTCGGATATTGCTATTCATGATTTGTACCTTACTCATTATGACAAGACACTGCCTTTTTTCCGTTCACCATATCGAAATCCAAAAGAGCTTGAACATTGGAGTGGAGTTCGGTCTTCTTATGCCACGTAAGGAATTTGTCACTCTTGACTCCCTCATTGGAAAAAAAATCAGCAACTGCGTTTGCCTCACGGTAAGCATGAGTTATTTTTATATTTTCAAAGTTACTAAGTAGGGCCTTAGAATCATCAATCCAATTTTTTATCGACCATGCAGGCTGTGATCTGCCACAAAGGCTATCAATAATATTTTTCGAGTCACCTTCAAGCCATATATTTTTGCATTTAATTCCCACAACCAAGTTGATTATGTAATAAGCCCCCGTCGCTTCCGCCATGTGATTGGTTTGGACCCCCAAGGGAGAGGCAACAAATCCCATAAAGTTACCTACCGAATCCCTTAAGACCCCACCACACCCAGCCTTTCCTGGGTTTCCTTTGGCCACCCCGTCGAAGTTGGCTTTAGCCCATCCTTCCATAGGAAAACTCTAGCAAACTCCATCCTTGGATTTTTTGGTAGAATTAGGGGCAATGGATATATCCCAACTAATACTCCATTCCCTAGCAATCCGGCTATCATAAGGGGAGCAAGCCATAGTATCAATCTTATCTTCCCTGAAGGGGACAATAGAAAAATTTTCCTTGATCATTCTAAGAATTCTCTCAAACACTATTTCCTATAAAGACTCCTTATCCCTGAAGATCCGGTTGTTTCTCTCTTTCCAAATTCCCTAGGTAACATGGGGGAATGAGAAGGCCCAAAGTTTTTTAATAAAGGGGTTGAAAGAGGGGGGTTTCCATTGGACAAAAAAATCCTCAATAGACTCCGGAGGGGCCCAAGAGAAATGCTAGCATTTTAGAAGTTTATTCCAAACCAGGGAGGAGAAAGGACAATGAATAATGAGGTGATTAGCCGATTCAGCATTACTTTTGTAGAGGTAGCATCTATTAGGGATCAAAAATCCTCTTTTCCTAAGGTTATCCACAGTAAGAACTTTGTTTTGCAACAAGGACCAGAAAAAAATGTTAACCTTAGGAAGGAGATGCTTAGTCCAGGCTTGCGAACACAGGGGGGGTTAAGAGCCTAGGAAATCCTGGCAAAGGCAGAAGAGACAAAAAAGCACCCAGATGGCTCAAATCTCCAAATAAGTCTATCCTCCTAATTGAAGCAAAGTCTAATGGCATTCAAGGAGGAGTAAATAGGGATCAACACAGGGTTAATCAAGGGGAGATTGATCCACTTACCATCCCACCAATAGTCTTTAACAAAAAGACCAAAAGTATCTTTACAAAAATCAACCCATCTACTGAGATTCCCATCCTGAGACAGTGGTTCATCACGCAGCCAGCAATCATCCCAAAATATAACCTTGTTTCCATTACGAACCTGCCATTTTAATCCCAAATTAACCACCTTTATCCCATCAGACATGTAGTTCCAGCAACTTGATCCTTTCGGGAGATTGGGGTTATCAATAAGATCTTTGAGGGAGTTATTGTTCTGCAGATACTTGCTTTTGATTATATCACTCCATTCACCAGAGGAAGAAAAAAGTCTCCATATCTGTTTAGCTAGAAGTGATTTATTCAATAGTCTAATTCTTCTTATCCCCAAGCCTCCTTCCTTTTTAGATCTGCAAACCAAATCCCATCCAACAAGAGGCATTCTTTTTCTTTCTTCTACTCCAGACCAAAGGAATCTCTTTTGAATCTTCTCAATGGTTTCAGCATATTTGGAGGGGATTTTAAAAAGACTAAGAGCATAGATGGGGAGATTCTGCAAGGAGGCTTTCAGAAGCTAGAGTTTTCCATCCTGGCTTAGGTGAGCACTTTTCCAGCCTAAGAGTTTTTTTCTCAAATCTATCAACCAGAGAGATCCAAAAAGTGTCTAGATGTTTTAAACAAAGGGGTAACCCCAGATAGGTAGCAGGAATGGACTCAATCTTGCAACCTATAATTCCAACAATCTTTCTCTATCTGTGCAAAGGAGTGTTAAAGAAGAACAACGAACTTTTTTGCTTATTTATCACCTGACCAGAAGCTCTACCATAGGTATCCAACAATTTCTTCATCTCTTTAGCTTCTGAGATAGCGGACCATCCCATAAGCAAAGTGTCATCCACAAACTATTGATGAGAGAATATCAAATTGTTCGATGAATATTTAAGCCCCATAATAGATCTTTGAGCAACCAATTTACTCATGTTTTTGCCTAACACTTTAGCCATAATCGTGAAAAGGATAGGAGAAATGGGATCACCCTGTCTTTACCCTCTAGAACTCTGGAAGAAGGTAGAAGGGGAACCGTTTATAAGAACTACCATAGAAGCAGAGGAAATGAGTTGTTCAATGAGCTACAAAACCTTTTTATTAAAACCAAAGGATTTTAAGATTTTAAACAGGAAATTCCAATCCACCCTATCATAAGCCTTCGAAATGTCAAGCTTAAGAAGAAAACCCTCCGATTTAGAGACCAAGAGGGAATGAACATTCTCATGAGCATGGACAATAGAGTCAAGAATTTGTCTTCTAAGCACAAATCCATTCTGTTGAGGGGAAATAATAGAGGGCAGAATAATAAGCAGCCTAGAGGTAAGCACCTTCGAAATAATTTTATAGAAGGAATTACAGAGACTAATGGGTCTAAAACCTTCAAAATCCTGCACACCAGGCTTTTTGGGGATAAGGACCTAGAAAGTGGCATTTAACTCCTTCAACAGATTTCTAGAACGGAAGAACTCTTTCACCGCCTTCTCAACATCCTCCCTGACAATATCCCAAAACCAATGGAAGAAAAGTAACGGGAAGCCATCAGGACTAGGCGCTTTGCTTCCTTCAAAAGAAAAAACAGCTTTTTTAATTTCCTCACTGGTGGGAATTGCTATTAACATTTCATTATCTCTAGAATTATCAATACTGGGAATAGCCTCCAGCAACTGATTTTGATCGTCTACATCAATGTCCTCTTTCTCAAATAGGAGATTCTTGAAGAAAAGAATAGCTTCTCTTCTAATCTCCTCCTCCTCATAAGTTCTACCATCAACCACAATCTTACAAATTTTGTTAGCAGCCCTGTGTTTAGAAGCTGAAAGATGAAAGTATCTAGTATTTTTATATCCAGCTTTTAGCCAAAGAGCTCTAGACCTTTGTCTCCAGAATTCCTCTTCTCTGGTAATTATCTCATGGAGTTTTGAGAGAATCTCATTTTTCTTTTCCTTAGTATCAACCAAATAGCCTTCCTTCTGAATTTTATTTTGGATTTCAGATAGCCTAAACTGAAGATCATATTTGATATGAAAGATATTGCCAAAAGACTCTTTTTTCCACTCTCTAAGATTCATTTTAGCTTCCCTTAGTTTTTTGGCAATTCTAAACAAAGCAGTGCCTTTAATTTTGATATTCCACCAATTCCTAACTTCCTCTCAGAGGAGAGGATGGGAGAGCCACATCTTCTCAAAGCGAAAAGGGGTATTCCTCTTAATCTTTAAGGGGTCAACAACTAAACTAATAGGGAAATGGTCAGAACCAATCCTAGGGAGGGTTTTCAGAGAATAACAATAATTTAAAAACTAGATATCAGAAACAAGGGTTCTGTCAAGTCTCACCTAAATCAAATCCGATAGAATTCTTCTATTCGACCAAGTGTAAGAGCTACCTTGCAAGTCCAGATCAATCAAGGCATGATTGTTGATGAAATCCAAGAGATCTTCTTTACTTTCTTCAATAGTAAATTGGATATGTTTTTCAATAGTAGAGGTTACAAAATATGGTGCATTTTGGTTACCATATGAAGTGCAGGTTAAAAATCATAATATGTTTTAAAACCTAAAATTTGTCATACCCAAATACACTAGATCATGAAATGATGTTGATATTTGAAATGAACACCTAGATATGCATAGTAAGGATTATCTTATGAAAGGGGCGGTGGGCCTAGCTCGATTGGCTAAAGCGATACCATTGTAGGCAGAGGTCTGAAGTCTAGTCTCCCCACCATCCCATGGCTGAGGGAGGCATGTCGTGCAGCATGCACCCTCATGTGAAAAAAATTTACAGGGCACAGCATGGTTTATGGGGGGATGGACACCCAATAGATTCTCACAGTCCTAAAAAAGGATTATCTTATGAGAAATAGGAGGTTTCAAAATTTGTTGTGTTTTAAAACACATTGTGTTTATTAACCTACAATTCACAACATACCCAACCCATGTGTTTTTAAACTATATATATCTAGGTCTACAATTCAAATAAAAACAAAACCATTGTTCATTTTATTAGGTAAATTGCATATATTTTTCCATAGTAGAGGTTACAAAAAATAGTGTGTTTTGGATACCATGTGAAGTGTGGGTTACAAAATCATGGTGTGTTTTGAAACCATCAAATTTTCATACCCAAACACATTGTCATGAAATGATGTTATTTGAAATGGAGACCCAAATATGTACAGTTATGAATTTATTATGAGAAATAAGAAGTTTAAAAGTATTTTTTGTTTTAAAAAAAAAGTGTTTATCAACTTGTAACTCCCAATGTACCCAAACCATAACTATATATATCTAGGTTTACATTTCAAATAGCAACATCACCATTGTTCTTGTTATTGGGTAGATTGGATATAGTTTTCCACTAGAGGTTATAAAACATGGTGTGTTTTGGGTACCATGTGAAGAGGATGTTACAAATCATGGTGTGTTTTGAAGCCTACATTTTTTCATATCAAAACACATTGTCATGAAATGATGTTATTTGAATTGGAAAAATAGTTGGTTTCAAAATGTGTTGTTTTTCAAAACACGCTATGTTTATTAACCTCCACTTCCCAACATACCCAACCCATGTACATTTTTAAACTACGTATATATCTAGGTCTGTAATTTAAATAACAACACCATTGTTCATGTTATTGGATAAATTAGATATAGCTTTCCATAATAAAGGTTACAAAACATGGTGTGTTTTGGGTACCATGCGAAGTGTAAGTTACAAATCACATTGTGTTTTGAATCTTACAATTTTTCATACCCAAACACACTATCATGAAATGACGTTATTTGAAATGGAGACCTAGATATGTATAGTTATGAATTTCTTGTGACAAATCTATGGTGTGTTTTGAAACTTGTAATTTTTTATATCCAAACACACTTTCATGAAATGATGTTATTTTAAATGGAGACCTACATATGTATAGTTATGAATTTATTATGAAAAACAAGAGGTTCGTAAACACACTATGTTTATTAACCTACAATTCACAACATACCCAACCCATGCATTTTTAAACTATGTATATCTATGTTTGCAATTCAAATAACAACACCACCATTGTTCATGCTATTGGGTAATTGGATATAATTTTATATAGTAGGGGTTAAAAATCATGGTGTTTTTTGGGTACCATGTGAAGTGCAAGCTATAAATCACAGTGTGTTTTGAATCCTACAAGTTTACTATTAACAATCTCCCCTATGTTCTTATTAAAAATCTTACGCACACTTTATCTTTCTAGATCCTAGGATACATTCTAGAAACTTTAGAGTCATATCCCTTCACTCTTAACACAAATATTGACATTATGACACATGGGAGAATAAATCTATGTCTAGGTACACATCCTATTTTTACTATTAATTATAGTCACAATTTACTTTAACTCTAAATAAATCCACTTATGTAACCTAATCTATAAACTTTCCACATGTCCATATAGTCCATTAAAATAGGTACTCATGATTTCTCAAATTAATGGTTACTTCTAAATGCTTATATTAGTCTTCTTTGAATTTTTTTTAGTAAAACAAGGCCTTAGCACCATACCAAAAACAAAGACTAAGTAAAGGTTGAATGAATCTAGAAAGCACACTATTAACTCTAAATAAATCCACTTATGTACCCTAATCTATAAACTTTCCACATGTCCATATAGTCCATTAAAATAGGTACTCATGATTTCTCAAATTAATGGTTACTTCTAAATGCTTATATTAGTCTTCTTTGAATTTTTTTCAGTAAAACAAGGCCTTAGCACCATACCAAAAAAAAAGACTAAGTAAAGGTTGAATGAATGTAGAAAGCACAAAATTATACTGGTATACCAATTCAATTATTACAGTAATTTAACATTAATTCGCATATTTTATGCTAAATACCTATATTATTTTTCATTTAATTATTGATTTACACATTTATCATTCCCAATCTAAATTAATTTACCGCTAAGTTATATATATCTAATTAATTAACCTAAGCAAATATTTAGAAAAAAAGTGTACTTTTTAAAAAAATTTAATATTTCAATAAATATAAATTATTGTATATAAACATGAAATTCTTTAACTATATCTCATATTT
>VDFB02155924.1:0-20568 GCA_007258455.2 Sequoia sempervirens
AGGAGGAGTCAAAATCTATCAAATGCAAATCAGTGGTGTCTTGTGAGAGGATATTGACATTAAGCAAAGGTGTAGTTGTTTGTTTTATGTTTTGGGAAGGAGGATGTTCAAGACCACTAGTGTCGAGGAGTTCAGGATGGATGACTATTAAGGATGATTTAGGAGTGTGTTGTGTGAGAGTGTTGATGTTGAGTGAAGGCTTGGAAATCTCTATCAAAGGAAAATAACAAAGACCATTAGTGATTTGTTGTGAGATAGGGTCTATAGGGTTGTGGATACCTTGTTCATTAGCACCACATCCTTTTCAACTATAGCCTAGAAGTTGTTTCATAAGCTCATACCCTTTTCCATAAATATTTTTCATTTATTTTTGATCGGTTGGTGGTTGTTGATAAGTGTTATCAAAGGTGGCCATGTAGTGTATTTTGTTGTCTAAAGTGGTTGAGGTGGATGCTTTCAAATGGTCTTCCACTTTTTCATTTTCCCTATTTGAATCTTTGTGTATGATCATGTACTCACCCATGAAGTCATGTTCTAAATCTAAGGAACCCCAATCATCATCTAATAGCTTTGTGTGTTGTGTAAGTTGGTGTTCATTGTCGTTTCAGTATATAGGTTCCACAAGTGTAGTTGATGTGTTGAAGGAATTTGTTTTGTTTCTCTCAAGTTGTAAGACACTATCAAGTTCAGGATCAGCACGTCAAATGCAATGAACTATGTTGTTCTAGATGTATTTCATTTTGCGATGAGGAGTGGTTGGCACCACCCCAACCTTTCATTGCATGAATCCATTGTCTGCCTAAGATAAGATTGTGTATTGTAGAAAAAAAGCAACTTGAGGAAACTTGCTTGACATGGGAATAATACATGATAAATTAGACTTAATAAGGTCTTGATTTGGTGTTGTGAGGTTTTTTTAATATCCACACTAGGTCTTCGACCCTTTCAAATGCATTTAATGATGTCTTGTAAAGGTGTTGCAAAGTGTTGTAAGATACTTTCACACTTTTCTAGACTTAATAAACTCATTTTTTTCCTAATTCAACATTATAAAATGTATTTAATAATCCTCACATTAATCTATAAGGCTTGTAAAATAAACTTAATTTTAAACTAGTGTTGTACTATGATTTACACATTCACATTGGTTCTTGTGCCTTCCTAGGCTGTGTGGACATCATTTTAGTGTTGTAAAGTGTATTTAATCACACTTTCACATTGAAATTTGTGTCCCAAGCCCTAATTGACCTTTACATCATCACTAATAGGCTCTTATTACCCCATATTGTGCATCGTGAGGCAATATTTAATGAAAAAGCTAACAAGGTCATAATATAAACCTTATTTTCTTATCTCTTGGCATCCTAGATGTCAAAATGGCCCCTATGTAACCCATTCACCATCCATGGTGAATCAGTCCCATCTAGGTGGGACCCATTTTTCATGGGTGGTGAATGAGTCCCATTTGGCCCATTTTTAACCTTTGAGTAGGAAAAATTGAAATTTAAGTTTATTATTCTCACATGTCACCCTTAGGGATGCAATTTTTAGGCTAATAAGGTGAATTTCCTATAAAATCAACTCTCTAAACCCTCATTTACATTCATTAACTCATTTCATAACCATTCTTCATTATGCATCCATCATTCTTCCATCTCAAATGCAAAGCAACTTAGGGTTTAGATCACTTCAAGTCATTAAGATATCAATTTTTAGACATTCAAGAAATTGAGATTCTTCCCTATTTTTCTACTTAGAGATTCCTGAGATCAATCATCATGGAAAGGTAATCAACTCCACATTATTTTGTATTTCATTACATTCTTTTCATCATTTTAGAAGTTTGAAACCCCTCTAAAAGGGTTTGACCAAGGCAAACCCCAGCCTTCCTAACATTCAACATTTTTCTCTCTTGTCTAGTGTGTTTGTAGGTTGGGAATCTTGGAAGCTTTGGAAATCATTAAAAGTCAAGATGGAAATTTTTTTTAAGTCTTCTCTAATTGTTTAAGGAAAATGTCTGCATCAAAGAGTCACTTTCCACAGGACCAGTAAAATCAGGAGTTTGCATTGGACACACCTATAGAAAGTCAAGTGAAAATGGGAGCTCTAGATTCCACCTTTGAATATTTGAGAATCAAAGTGGACTAATTCACCATGGGTGGAAAATGAGTTACACTTCTAGGTTAGTTTTTGGTTTTCTAAATTTTTAGATACTCTTTTGTCTGAAATGGGTTCCAAAATAGTTTTGCAAAATTGGGACTAATTCACTCAGCATGGTGAATGCATCCCACCAGGCCTAAAAATCAACATCAACAACATTCTAGAAGCCATTTCCAATCTTCATCCATATTCGAGGTGAACACTTTCAGTTTCATCAAGTTCTATTGCAATTTGCATTCATTTCTAGGTGTTTTTATATTACATAATGTGTTCTCAAACAACTTACATTTCTTATGTTTTGCATAATTAATCAATCAATCTTATCAATTAGTTACATATAGATCATTGCATTTAGTCATAATTTCATGATACATATCTTAGTTTGAATGAACCACGTTGATTTTGAGGGTCTATCTCACTCCTTTGAGGTGAAAAACCCTAAGAGTGCAAGAGTAGCCTATAGACCTCCTCAAAATCTATGGTATAGATTGCATGAAATTTCATCAAGCATAACATGGATTAGTGTATTCAACGTGACCACTTCAGGTGCAAAAGGCATAATTATTACCCCTAGCAGTTTATTTATGACATTGTCAAATCCCTTCATAGAGAAAGGATTAGGTCGAATGGTTCATTGATCAATGCCAAGCCAATCCAAAAGGCTCACACTACACACATTAAGGGTAGAACCAGTATCTACAAGAGTTATCTTTATCCCTTTTGTTTTATGTTGTGCTATGATCATGAGAGATTCATTTTTTTGGTACATCCAAAGAGGGGAGCTCACTTTGCTAGAAAGCAATGTCAATGTTTGGGCCTTTAATCATTGATGCTATATCAATTGGTGGAACATTATAAGGGATAGGAACTTGTTGTAAGGCTATTTGGATCATTTTGTGATAGTGAGGGGAGGATTGAATAAGGTTCCACAATGATATCATAGTAGGAGTATTCTTAAGTTGCTCGATTAGATCATACTCCTTTAGACCTGGTAAGAAAGGGTTGGGTGAGATAGGATTAGGCAACGGTAAAGAGTGTTGGTGTAGGTTTTGTAATTTGTAGATTATTTCAAGTGTTATATGTATGAGCAACGGTATTGTAACTTAACTGTTGTGATACATTAGTTTGAGGAGGGTAAAGGATAAGTTTAGGTTTACTTTGAGGTTGTTGTTTGTGTGAAGGCGAGTAGGGGGTAAAATCAAGTTGAGGTGAAGGTTTATGTGATGGTGGGTAAAGGATGAGTTGAGGTTGAATAATATTAACATCCCTTATCGAATGAGAATATAACATAGATTCTTCATCTTCTTTGAAGGGCATAATATTAGTATCAATGTTATATTTTCCTTGTATGATGATATTCTCCCTAGAAGGAAAGTGTTTAGGAGAACAACAAACCTCATGTTCTTTACAATTAAGGCTTGGTTCATCCAAACTAACTTCATCGCAACTAAGGGAATTATTAATGGTTAAATGTGTTTGATGATTGATAGTGGGGAGAGGAGAAGAAGACTCTATTTGATTTTTGGTTGTTTCTAAGGTCTCATTCTCTTGTACCATATTATCTAGCCTACTAGAGCTTGTAATATGTTCATGGGATTTGAGTAGCTTCATCACAAGTGGAAACATCAGGAAGGACCACTGTAATTCAAATATATTTTTCCAAATGGGAGAGGGCATTAGGGAAGGGAGGATAAAGAAGCCTTTCATGATTTCCATAATAAGGATGTCTTGAATACCAACCTATCCTCTTCCCATTGGGGAGTGTATTAAGGAGATGGAAAAGAATATGAATTGTCATGGTTATAGCCTAGGGGCTTCGTGGAGTGATGTTTAAAAAATTTTTCTACTTGATCTCATGTTCTTGTTGTATATGTATCTTCAAAGAATCTTGATGGACAATCAAGACCCTCAAGACTTGTAACTTCCTTCACTAGGATACCTTCATCACTAATAGGAGAGGTATCAGGAGAAGAAAAAGTATGATTATGATGATTGTCTTCACTACCATTCTCACCAATGGGCAATGTAAGATTAAGGATTGTACCAATGGTTTGATCATGTTTCTTAAAGTCCTCATTGTGGTAATCAAAGTTGAACTCATAAGAGGGAATGTTGTATTTATGCAACCCATTTTTAACCAAATCAAAGCCACATCATTTGAAAGAAAACATGCTATGATGAAAAAGAAAAGAAATTTCAATACAATGACTTAAAATGAAATTTAATTTTCAGATATGAAACAAGGTAATTTTCTGATTACACTATGCACCAATCAGAAAATGACATGTGAAAAATGCAAATGTAAAATGAAGCAATGCATGAAATGATCTATTTTAAGTGAGATCTAGTGAAATGCATGTTATAGAAACTCCACAACTAACTATCTGGTAGAGTAAGGCACCAAACAAAAGCTTAAAAATATAGGGTTTCAGTTCTATAAAGGGTAGTTTAGGGTGTGAAAAGGGATTGATTAGCCCAAAATTGAGAGAATTTGAATGAGTCGATTATGGACTTTTCAAATTTTCAGAAATTTGTAGTGGTTTTACGATGTTTTTTGAGTTTTATGATGCAGACCTAAGTTAAAAATGTAGAATTTTAGAAAATTGAAATTAATTTAGATGCCAACAATGCAACCTAAATGCACTTTTTATGAATGCAGAATTTGAAACCTAGCATGCCAATTAACTAATGCAAACCCTAATGCAAAGTCAATACAAGGATAGATCTATGATGAAGGACTGCAAATCAGAAAAGAGAAGTATTTGAAAATAAGGTTCACCAAAATGAACCCAGGATTTTATGAAGTATGGAATGCTAAGTCTCTTTTACTCAATTAAGGTCTTTCACCTAATGGAAAGAGATAGATCCCACACCTAAAATCTAGGCGGTTCACTCAAAATAAGGAATGTATGATGAATTTAGGACTAAATACAATTATCTAAATGCAAATAATTAATAATATTGATTGAATAAGTATGCAAAAACTAAGAAATGTAACTTGTTTGAAAACACATTGTGTAATGCAAAAACACCTAGGAATGAATGCAAATTGCAACAGAACTTGACAAAACTGAAAGTGTGTACCTAGAATATGGATGGAGACTAGAAATGGCTTCTATAATATTGTTGATGTTGATTTTCAGGCCTGGTGGGACTCATTTTCCATTCTGAGAAAATTAGTCCTAGTTCTACAAAACTATTCCAGAACCTCGTTTGCATAAAAGCAAGGTCTGTCCAAAACCTGAATCCAGGAGGTGGGACCCATTCACCACCCATGGACAATGAGTTCCACTTTGAATTTCAAAATATTCAAAGGTGGAACTGAGCTCTCGCCTGCACTTTAATTTCACAGGTGTTCTAAAACTCTAATTTCTAAGTTTGAAAGTGAGTTTACCATATTTTGACTTTGATCAATAAATAGAAGTCTTGCTAACCTTGGAAACTTGATATCCACTCTGTATTTCCCAAGCTTCAAAATGTCTAAATCCTGTGAAACATGCAAGAAGAGAAGAAGAAATGCTGGAATGTTAGGCATTGGGGTTTGCCTTGGTCAAACTCCTTTTAGGTAATTAAACCAAAATAATGAAATAAAGTAATGAAACATGCAATAATGGATTTTATTACCTTGAAATGATGTTTTAACTTTAATTTTTGTAGAAAAACATGAGGAATCTTCCCTTGAATTTCTAAAAATTGCTATCCCAATGACTTGAAATGATGAAACCCTAACTTGCTTGTCTTGAGATGAAAGAATGATGGATGAATAATGAAGAATGGTTATGAAATGAGTTAATTAATATAAAGGATGGTTTAGAGAGTTTATTTTATAATAAATTCACCTTATTAGCCCAAAAATTGGATCCCTAAAGCCGACATGTGAAAATAATAAACTTAAATTTAAATTTTTCCTGCTCAAAGGTCAAAATTGGGCCAAATGGGACTCATTCGCCACCCATGGTGAATGGGTCCCAACTGGATGGGAATGATTTTCCATGGATGGAGAATGGGTCCCAAAAGGGCCATTTTGAAAGCTAGGATACCAAGAAGTTAAGAAATAAGGTTTATATTGGGACTATGTCGGGTATTTCATCAAATTATGCCTCGAGTTGCACAATATGGGGTAATAGGTGCCTCTTAATGATAATGTGAATGTAAATTAGGGCTTGGGACACATAATTCAATGTGAAAGAGTGATTAAATACACTTTACAACACTAAAATGAGGTCCACTCAACCTAAGAAAGCACAAGAACCAATGTGAATGTGCAAGACACATTACAACACTAGTTTAACATTAAGTTTAAGTTATAAGTCTTCTAGATTGATGTGATAATGTTATTAAACACATTTTATAATGTTGAATCAGGGAGAAATGGGTTCATTGAGTCTAGAAAAGTGTGAAAGTCCTTTACAACACTTTACAACACCTTTACAAGACATCGTTAAATGCATCTAAAAGGGTCCAAGAGCTAGTGTGGATGTGTAAAAAACCTCGCAACACCAAATAAAAAGCTCCTTAAGTCCATTTTATCATCAGTTATTCCCATGTCAAGCAAGTTTCCCTTCTTCTGTACAGTACAGTCTAAATCTCCTAAAATTTAGAAAAATTCTTGTATTGGGACTCCTAGGCCAAGAGTGGCGTATCAGTCCCACTCTACATTTTTGAAGGGTTAAGCCCTGAATCTAGTCTCCAATCTTTGCTCTTCCTTTCATACTTCATTTTGGGATCTGAAACCTTGATTTGCAACCTGTAGGTGACTTTTTGTGAAGATAAAAACCTTGTGACAACTTGATGACTTTCTTCAAAATTGCAACCTAATATTTAAAGGATCTTCAAGCTCCAAGACACCTATATTTGCAATCACACATGTAGAGAGAGAGAAAAACTTATTAATTTTTAGGAAATAGGGGTTTACCTTGGTCAAACCCCATTTAGGTAATTAAAAATTGTAATGAAAAAATCAAATATGAACATGAAACACGAGATATAAAACATGAACAATGATACCATGGATGATGTCTTGAGATGTAAATTTGTAATCTAAGATGAAGTGGCCATGAAGAATGTAGATCTTGATCTTGAATTGGACATGAAACAATGCTTACAAATGGATCTAGGATGCTACATCACAACACTAGATCAACAACATGTTTGATGCTTGATGATATTTACATGATGATGGATCTTGAATTAAAAATGATGAAGAATCTGCCCTTGAATGTGTTAGAAATGCTCTTGTAAACTCCCTCGACGCTCTTGTGAATTCTTGTAATGCTTAACTCTTGATAGCTTATGTTGATATCATGAAGGATTAGGTGAAATAATGATTTGATCCATTGTTTACATAGGAAATCCATCTAATGTATCATGTATTAGATCCCAAAAGCTGACATTCATGAAATTTGAACTTAAAATCCTCATTTCCCACTCAAAAACCCTAAAAAAGGGTCCAAATGGAACTCATACACCACTTGTGTCATATAGGTCCCATCTGAATGGGACACATACGTCCATGGTGGCATATGGGTCCTACCAATCCTTTTCAAGTGGGGGAAATGTCGGAGAGTTAAGAAAATAAGTTTATTTTATGTCTATATCAGGATTTTGGTTGAAACATGCCTTAGGATGCATAATATAGGGTCTTAGGGGCCTATTAATGACGATATGAAGGTCATAAACGCAAGAGGGCCCAAAACACAATGTGAAAGTGTAAATAAATATACTTTGGAACATTAAATTAAAGAAAAATTAGGTCAATTTAGCTTAAAATGGCTCTAAATCCAATGTGAATGTATAAAACACATTACAACACTAGATCAAGGCAACATTAGGTCCATTTTAATGTTAATAATTCATAAATTAAGTAATAATTAGGTTTATTTAGTTCACAAGGGCCCAAACAAGTGTGAAAATGTAACACCCAACATTTTTTGACAATACATTTAGTCTCCACTTTAGTGAGAGGATGAAACTACTTCAAACTCACACTAAAGTAGACATTCAAGAGGGGTCCAAGAGTACCAATATGATGACAAAGGATGAAAAAGATCAAAGGAGGTGTCCAAGCCCCCAATATCCAAGATCCTACATCAACCTAACATATAAGGACAAAACGACATGCACAAGATGTATGATATGCATCAAAACAAGATACACAAACATGCAATGTCAAAGACTAAAAGAAAGAAAAAAAAGTGAAAATAAAAAGAGGTGGATCAAGCCTCGACCATTTTTCCAATGTGATGTGGATCAGATCTAGGCTATTTCTCCAAAAATGCACTCTCCCTTTGAGGAAATGAAACTCTAGGTTGTTTGTTGGGTGAGTGTCCAAAGTGGTGAGACACATATGCACATGGTCAGTATGCACTCACACACAAAAGAAAGTGGCTATGGGAAATCTAAGCGTGTAGGTTTAGCTTCCCATTCAATCAGACCAAAGCTATACCCTCTTGGATAACATTGATAAGGTGCCACACAACAATTAACTTTGAGATTCATTCATATGCTTGGAACTCATAAACAATTGAGATGGCTCCATGGGAAGGAAAAGTGTGTTATGCAAGGTGGCCATATAATATAAATTGTAAATGAAAAATAGGGAACATTCAAAGGAGTTTTTCTTAGTTCATGTAAAGTCTTAACTTAGGGAAAATCGTGCCTAATGTCTCCAAGAGAGGACAAATCAAAGAATAGAAGATTCACAACTTAAGGGATGTAGTGTGTCACACCAAGCCTCTAAGAGGAATATAATACGCTAAGAGAGATCACACTCTTTAGGGACATCACACCAAATGTCAACCACAAAGTGAAAGACAAATTGGATGAAATAAGAAGAATACATAATGAAACATCAAAAATGCAAAAGAATAATGCCAATGTATGCCCCAAGTTTAAAGAAATTGCTAAACACCATGTTGTGAGCAATTACTTTAAAGTAAAAAATGTTAAATGCTAACAAAAAAGAATACATGAGATCTAACTTGGAAAGCCCTATGCCAAGTCATATGTTTCCAAATGAAGCTACATCATGGACGAGTATCTCACATGCGAGTGAACTTAAGGAATGTCTTCCACATCCCAATCTTGCTCTTATATGTATATGAAAGGTGGTCAACTATCCAAACGAGACAACAACAAGTTACATATGAGGAAAAGGCTACCTAACCCCTTGCCCCAACTTATTGCAAGACAAAGATGAGCTAAGAAGCATGCTAGAGTTAAAATTAGTTTTAATTAGGGGTATGTGCAGGATCATCATGGAAAAAAATAGGCCTTGAGTGGCAAAAAAAATTAGAAAAAAAATCAAACTTGAAGCAACTCTTGATGTAAAAATTTGAATAAGTTATCTATATTATTTCAAAAATATGAAAGAATAGAATCTATAGAAAATTAAATTTAGTTTCTAAACTACTACGTTTATTTATAAAAAAATAATTTTGTTTGGTGAAATTTTGAAATTCCAATGTAGTAGTACTTAAATTTCGTGGAAAAAATAAGAAGTAGGTGTATGTCTAACCACCCTAACCATAATAAAATTATAAAAAAAAAATTATAAGATTTTATATATAAGTAGAGGACTCATGTCCCGATGTGATGCATATTTTTTTGTAATTTTTTTTCCAAGTAAATAATTAATTATGAATTTTTATTACAAATTTTAAAAAAAATATAAAAAACTCAGATGTCCTGGACACCTTAACTTGGTCAAAAAATTCATGAAATTCAATTTTTTATTTTTTTAATCCCCATATTATGTGAAGCATAGAATTTGACACATGTTTTGGATTCAAAAAAATATTATATCATTTGAAAGCTATAGATGTTTTTCAATCAGCCTATCAATGAGGACTTTAGTCGAATTTGAATAGAAAATGAATAATAATTACTTATTAAATTCAAAGTAAAAGCATAATTTATATTGGTGGAAATCTGAGAATCTCCCTTTAAAAACCCTTTCGCTTCATCAATTTTGGGTAAAAAAAGTCAGTCACTACATACCCATCATATTGCCACTTTGGCCCATCATGATCCTCAAGACATACCTTAGGAGGAGTTAGGTGCTTCCACATAAAGAAGAGCACCGCACTCCTTAAGATGTTTGATTTTGTTACTTAAAGCCTTATAGTGATTAGTAGAATGACCATGAACTTTGTGATATGCACAAAATGAACTATTGTAGTAAAATTTCTTTTGTGTTCTTAGAGGGAGGGAAATCAAATGATCTTGGAGGATTCTTGACAAAATACCTTCTTGATGAATAGTAGAGGATGTTCCTTTATTCACAAAATATTTCATACACACACTAAATGATAAGGCATTAGATGAAAATGGAGATAAAGGTGGTAAACCTAGATCTTTCTTGAAAGAGTATGGTATATTTTGCTTCTTGTTTTCACTGTATCCATGTTTAGGAGGAAGTTTGTGTCCAAGACTATAACAATCTTCCAATTCAGATGAAGGGAGTTTATGCTTCTGAGAAGGATTGGCTTCTTCATGCGAACACAAATCCTTTTTAGGTTTCTTAAAGTTATGCATCATCCTCTTATGAGGTATAGGAGTTAAATTTCCCACATCACCATCATGGGATAATGTTTTCATAGAACCAAGTTGAGCAAATGAAACACAAGGTTGTTTTGGTTTAGATTGTGAGATTTTGTATTCTCCCATAAATGAGGGTGTAAAATCTAATGAACCCAAATCATTACTAGAACTTGTGTCTAAAAATGAATCATTTGTATATGACTCTTTGGACTGTGAGGATGAGATTATGGATTCCTTATTGAAATGAGGTGTAAAATATAATGATCCCAAATTATCACTAAAGAGTTTTGTTAAATAGGAATGACATCAACTTGTATAGGTTCACTTTTGATTTTTCAATGAAATCATTAGGGGAATTGGGAGTGTTGTGATCATAATATTTATAGCTTCTTTCATCTACTTCAACCATGTATATCTTGTTGTTCTATTCAAATTTCATTGCATGGTCAAGAGTAGATGGGACTCCTTTCATATCATAAATCCATGGTCTCCCTAGGAAAATATTGTATGAAAGAGGTCTTGGCATGATATGGATAGGGGTAGGCAACACTATAGGACCGACCTCAATAGGTAATGTGATCATTCCTATTTGTTTCCTATTAACATTGTCAAAGCCATAAATATTAAAATATTTAAGTTGAATGAGTATCTTGTCCACACCAATTTTATCTAAGAGCTCAATGCTAAAAACATTAAGACCTGCTCCAATTTCTATGAGTGCGCCTAACTATGGTTTCATTAATGATCACCTTTATCATAAAGGCTTCATTTTTGTTTTGAATCTCAAGTGAGGGTAATTCATGTCTAGGGAATGTTGTTTTCTACTATGTGACATGCATGATCAAAGGAGTGTGTTAAATTATTCAATTTCATATAAGATTGGATCTCCTCCTACTTTATTTGTAATATTTCTTGGAATAGTTGATTGTATGTAGGTGATAGTTGAAATTTTTTCCATATGGATACATTAGCGAGAGTCTTTTTAAGGTCTTCCATTATATTATGAAAAGGTGAACGAGGAGCCATAGGAAAAATATGTTGAGGTGATGGTAATGAAGCAGGAGTGGTTTATGGTTTCCTACATGTTTGAGAAACTCTATTAGAACTTAGGTCTATAAAACATTGTTACTATTAGATTGCATCATAGATTTCAAAAAATATCTTATTTTCTTATGTGGCTCACTAATGGGAGGTCACTTATGAGGCTTGCTAAGTAAAGGATATCTAATTTGTGCCATCATAACCTCAACAAACTTGTCTTTATTTTCATGATGTATGAGTAAAGAGGAGTCTAATGTCACTTCATCATCATCATCTAAGGGACCCTCATTACTAGTGTTTGAAAGACATGTGTCAATGTTCATATTGTTTTGTAATATTATATCCTCCCTAGGAGGAGATTTTTTAGGAGAACTAAAAACTATATGTCCATGACATTCAAAGGTTGGTTTTTCTAAAATGACTTCATCACAAGTTAAGGGATTTATCAGTGGTTGAATTTTCTTTTTTGTCAATGATGGTGTTTGCTCCTTCAATAATGTTTTCCCTAAGAGAAGAGAAACAAATAATATTTCCATGAATCTCATTGGTTTTATTTTCTAACATCAAAGTATCTTATTCACAACTAGGAGAGATACTAGGAGAAGAACAAATGTGATTGTCATGATTGTCCATAATTTCATTCTTTTGTCCCATAATCTCTTCTAAAATAGGATAGGTAGGGAAAGAAAAATAAAGAGGGTTGTCATAAATCTTAAAGATTTGATTACCTAACACCAACATATCCTCATCATTTACAATTTAATCTTCACAAGAGGGGAAGATGTTGGGAGATGAATGTAGACTAGCTAAAATGTTCTCTAAGTAGGTTTCAATGTGATCATCATGATTATCTATTGTTATGTACTCTTGTTTAGCAATGTCTTGCCTAATAGGAGAGGTAAGAGGAGAGAAACAACTAGGTTTTTCACAAATCTCATTGATTAGTTCTTCTAACACCAAAATATCTTCTTCACAACTTGGAGAAATATTAGGAGAAGAACAAACATGATTGTTATGATTACCCAAGGTTGTATTATCTTTCACTATACTAACCTCACTCATAGAAGGGATACTAGGGGAGGGATCAATGATGAAAAAAAAGAGAGGAGATTGTAGTTTATGAAAAATGGGGTTTGAATTCTATCATATGACTTAGGCCATAGAGCATACCCACTTTCCACCTACTACATTAAAGGGTAACCCTAGACATCTCAATGCAAAGGAGAAAGAGAACTTGCAATAGGGATGTCCTAGGGGCTGATTGTAAACTAATGAGGGTTTCACCACAAAGTAAGAAATTTGAAAGACAAATGAAATGAAAGATGAAATACTAAACCCTAATTCTATGCAATGACCTACAAAATGACCTAGAAATGAAACTAAAACAACACAAAAAATATAGAAAGGAATGTGTGTACCTGGAAATATGGAAATGGATTGATGGATGTCTAAAAAACTAGAAAATCTACCGTTAATGTTGAGTGGGACTCATTCACCAAGTTGGGTGAATTAGTCCAGATTCTAGGTTTTTGTGAAAGAACAAGAATTTTCCAAAAGGGTATCCAAGTCTACAAAAATCTAAATTTTGATTAGAAATGGGACTCATTCACCAGAAGTGGAAAATTAGTTTAGTTAGGGTTTTATAAAGCTTCAAAGTCTAATCCTACTCTTCTCTTTCTACTCTATGCTTCTTGATTGATTTCCATATCTAAAAACCTAATTTGCAACCTGTAGGTGTTCTCCAATGTTCTCCAAGGCTTGATGACAACTTTGAAAAATTTGAATGTTTTGACAACCGTTCTCCAATCTCGCTCCTTAGGAAATCTACAACCTAGACCTATAAATCACCCACAAAGGAGTGGGAAAAATGTTTTTGGATTAGTGGATAGGGGTTTTCCTTGGTAAAACCCCATTTTGGTAATCAAACCTTAAAATTGAATGAAATAGTAATGGAGAATGATGAATGAAAAAAATATGATGTTGCTACTCACTAAACCCTATCAATGAAGTGCTACAAACATGTATATAATGGATTCAATGTATGTAGATCTTGAATCTTGCTTGAAGGTGATAGATCTTGAATGAAATGTTATCTTGAATCATAAAACCCTACATCACAATTGTTATCTCCAAAACAAACATGATGCATGAAGTCCTTGACACTATACTTGATACTTGAATAATGCTCTAAAATGCTTGACAATCTACCCTTGAATGCCTTTGATTGCTCTTGTCAACTCAAACATGCTATAATGATGGATACTTGAATGCTTGGGGCTAAAATGAGTGAAATAAACTTGTATTTATACTTAATTATGAAATAATTCTCAAAATTACAACACTACAAGCTAACATCAAATCTAGGAGGATAAAATCCTACCAAAAATTTGTATTAATTTTGATTTTGAGCCACACAAGACTCATTCACCGATTGAGGTGAATGGGTCCCACTAGGCCTAAATTTTGGGACCATTTTAAAAAAAAATAGAAATTTGTAAAACTAGGCTTGGGACCAAAAAATATAAGTGGGACTCATTCACCCAAGGTGGCAAATGAGTCTTAGATCACTAAATATGGGCCATTCAAGCCTGAAACAACTGAATTATGATTGGGTAATGATTTGTGTTGGGATTATTCTTGAAAACATGTAATAAATGAGGCTTGTGGATGCAAAATCGGGCCAATTAAAGCATTGTAAACAAATATTTTGGCACCTAAATGCTTTATGTCCTAGGGTTTTTCACCTAAAAGGATAAAGAATGGGCCAAAATGCAATGTAAACATTCAAAGATTATTGTCATATGGATGCAATAAGCCTAGATGAGTTGATATAAATGTAGAAAACTAATGAAAGTTATTGATTATTAATGCAAAACTATTGAAATGCACCTTGTTTGAAAACACATTATGAAATGCAAAAATACCTAGAAATGAAAGTAAACTGTAACAAAAATTGATGAAACTAAATGTGTGCACTTGAGATCTTGTTGGAGACTAGAAATGACTTCTAAAATGTTACCAATGCTAAAATTTTGGCCTGCTAGGACTCATTCACCATTATAGGCGAATTAGTCCCAAATCTGGGAAACTATTTTGAAGCCCGTTTTAGACAAATGGGTATCCAAAACTGCAACAACAAAAAAAATCCAAGCCTGGAAGTTGTGCCCATTCACAACTAAGGGTGAATAAGTCCACTTTTTAATTTCTAAAAATTCAAAAGTGTAAATAGAAGCCCTCAGTCTACTCTTCAGTTCCTAACAGGTGTCCACCTCTGAAAGTCTGATTTTTGGCACTGTAGGTGACTTTTAGTGGATATTTTTCCTTATTCAACAAGGAGAGTTCTTCAAAAAAAAAAACTTGATCTTTAATTATTTCCAAGTCTTTAATATGCCTAAATCTATAAACACACAAGAGAAGGATAAATGTTGAATGTCAAGGCATGGGGGTTTGCCTTGTTCAAACTACTTTCTAGGTAATTAAACCGAAATGAAGAGATAATTTAATGAAGCATGCAATAATGGAGTTAATACCTTTCCATGATGTTTTATCTTGAATTTCTGCAACATTGGATGAAGATTCTACCCTTGAATATCTGAAAAATGATATTGAATGACTTGGAATGATGAAACCCTACTTTGCTTGACTTGAAGTGGAAGATAAATGATGAATGAGTTATGATCAATTAGGGTTTAGAGACTTGTATTTATAGACAATTCGCCTAATTTTCCCATTAATTTGATCCCTAAGGCTGACATGGGGGAAAATAAAATGTAAAATCCAACTTTTCCCACTCAAACCCTAAAAATGGCTCAAATGGGACTCATTTAACATCAAGGGAAAATGGGTCCCACCTAGATGGGACTGATTCACCCCTAATAGTGAATGGGTCCCATAGGGGTGATTCTACTAGCTAGGATGCTAGGAAGTAAGGAAACCAGGTTTATATGGCAATTTTGTTAGGTATTTGGTCAAATTATTCCTTGGGATGCACAATATGGGGTCATAGGGGCCTGTTAATGATTATGTAAAGGTCAATTAAGGCTTGGGACACAAATTTCACTATGAAAGTGTGATTAAATAGATTTTACAACATTTAAATAGGGTCTACACAGTCTAGAAAGGCACAACATCCAATCTAAATGTGTAATGACACATTACAACACTAGATTAGAGTTAAGTTCAATTTACAAGCCTTCTAGATTGATGTGAAGATGCAATTAAATAAATTTTATAACATTGAATTAGGGGAAGATGGGTCCATTAAGTCTAGATAAGTTTGAAATTATTTTACAACACTTTACAAAACCTTTACAAGACATTGTTAGAGGAATTTTATTCAATTTACAAGGGTCCAAGACTTAGTGTGGATGTGAAAAACACCACTCAACACCAAATCAAGGCCTCATTAAGTCTAATTTGTCATTAATTAATCCCAAATAAAGCAAGCAAAAAGGGATACTTTTTCATGTGTCCATAGTTAGCCCCCACTTTAGTGAGAGGATAAACTTGCTTCAAACTCACACTATAGTAGACATTCAAGAAGGTGTCCAATCGTACCAATGTGGATTGGTCTAGGATCATAAAGATCGAGGAAGTAATCAAGCCCCAGGATCTAATATCCTAAGTCAAACCAACATGAATGCAAAAGGACACACACAAGGCGAATGAAATTTAGTGAAATAAGATACATGATCATGCAATGACAAGAACTAGAAGGAAGCGAAAAGAAGAAATGAAAAGGGTGGATCAAGCTTCAATTGTTTGTCCAACACATTTTGGATTAGATCTAGGACTTTTGTTTGGAAAGAAAATGCACTCACTCTGGGGCGACGGAACTCATGGCTATTCGTCAGGTGAGAAAATCTAAGTATACTCACTTTGGGGCCATGAAACTTCTAGTTGTATGGGGGGTGAGAAATCCTCAAGGTGGCTATGGGAAAATTCATGCCTCAGAATGGGCTTCCTGGTCAACCATACCAAATTTATACCTCTTGGTAACTTTAATAAGGTGCCACAAAGGAAAATGGTTTTTGAGCTCTATGAGGTAAGTAAAACTTTTTATGCTTGACACTTATAGACAAATAGGATGGCACCATAGGCATGCAAGCTATATTATGCAAGGTGGCCATATAACAATTGTTGTAAATGTGAAAATAGTGTATGGTGTGCTCAAAGGGATTTTCCTTAGTTCGTGCAAGGCCTCTTCTTAGGGAAAATTGTGCGTATTTTTCCCAAGAGAGGATAAGTGCAATGGTCTCATCGTGTTTCCAAGAGAGGACAAGTGCAAGGTCTCATCCTAGGAAACATTGCACCTAATGTTTCCAAGAGAAGAAATCACAACAAAAAGAAAATTGCACAATGAAATGTGAGTGTTGATGTATGCCCCCACTTTTAAAGAGGTTGCTAACACAATTATTTTGAGAAATTTCTTTAAAGTAGAAGAAGAAGACATGAGATCTTACTTGGAAAGCCCTATTCCAAGTCATATTTTTCCAATAAGCTACATCATGGAAAAGGTAGTATGTCACATGCGAGCCAACTTAAGGCATGTCATCCACATCCCAAGCTTGCTCTTATATGTTCATGAAAGGTTAACAACTAGCCAAAAGAGGAAACAAGAAGTGACATACAAGGACAAGGCTAAATAACCCCTCACCCCCACTTAGTGTAGGACAAGGGTGAGCTGAAATGATTAATAAGATGCATGCTAGAGTGAAAATTAGTATCAATTAGAGGAATTAGGTGCCCCCATAAAAGGAAGAATACTGAACTCCTAAAAAGATTGGATTTTAATACTTAAATCCTTGAATTCATTAGCGAAATGACCATGAGCTCTATGGTTTGCACAAAATCAAGTCTTGTAAGAAAATTTCTTCTAAGTTCTTGGAGGAAGGGTGATCAAGTGATCTTGGAGAAGTCTCGATAAGATACCCGCTTGATCTATGGTAGAAGGTGGTCCTTTAGTTTGTTTCAAAGATACATCTTAGTATTAGTTGTCATACCTACACAAGACTCTTTAGATTGTGAGATTTTGTTTTCTCATTTGCATGAGGGTGTAAACTCTAATGGATTCAATTAATTAGTGTTTTGTGAGATGACATTGACACTAAGCAAAGATGTGTGGATGTTAAGTGAAGGTTTGGTGATTTTTATCAAAGGACAATAACCAAGACCATAAGTTGTTTGCTCTGTGATAGGGTATATAAGGTTGTGGATACCTTGTTTTTTAGCACCACATCCTTTCCACTATATCCAAGTTGTTTCAAAATTTCATAACCTTTTCCATAAATCTTTTTCATTGCTTTTGGATCGGGTTGTTGGTTGTTGTGTTCGTCAAAGGTTGTTGTGTAATTGGTTATGTCTTCGTCAAAATTGATTGAGGTGGATGCTTTCAAAGGATCATTGGCTTTGTCATTTCCCATATTTGAATCTTTGTTTATGATCTTGTACTCTCCAATGAATTTTAGTGTGAAGCCTAAGGAACCATAATCATCATCTTATAGCTTTGTGACTTGTTCAATATGTTGTTTGTTTGTTTGTTGGACAAGTTCCACTTGTGTAGTTGGTGTTAATGTGTTTAAATGATGCACGTTGTTTTTCTTAATGTACAAATTTCTATTGGGATCAAGGTCAGCTTCAAGTGTGTACATTTTTTTTGTGAATGTATTTCATTTTGTGATGAAGATCAGAAATCACTACATTCATTTCATGAATCCATGATCTTCCCAGAGGGAAATTATATGAAATTTCATGAGGCATAACATGAATTAAATTGTATCCAATGTGGCCACTCCAACTGTAATAGGCAAAGTAATGAAACCAAGCAATTTTTTTGCTACATTGCCAAAGCCCATAATTGATAGAGAATCAAGTGGAATTTTTGATGTATCCACCTGAATCCTATCCAAGAGTTTTACACAACACACATTAAGAGGGGGGCCATTTTCAACAAGGGTTCACTTTATCCCTTTCATAATGTATTAAGCTATTATTTGGAAAGCTTCATTTTTTTTTACATGTCTAAAGGGGGATTTCACTTTGATGGAAAACAATGGCAGCATTCAATCCTTGAATTATAGATGCTATGTCATTTGGTTCCATTTTAGAAGGGATAAAAACTTGTTGTAAGGCTATTTGAAGAATAGTGTGATAGGTAGCTGAATTCTGAAGAAGGTCACAAAGAGATATCTTTGTGGGAGTGCTCTTAAGTTGTTCAACATAATCATACTCCCTTAATTGAGGGGCACTAGGTAGTATAGAATTAGGAAATGGTAAGGAGGTTGGGGCTGGTTGTTGTGGTGACAGATTGTTTCTAGTGTTGTATGTATGAGAAATGGTATGATGTATCAATTATTGTGACACATTATTCTAAGGTGGGTAAAGGGTAAATTCCACTTTGTGTGATGGTGGGTAAAGGATAAGTTTAGTTTTGTTTTGAGTTTGATGGTTGTTTGAACGGGGGTAAAGAATGAGTTCAGGTTGAATAATATTAACATCCCTTGGTGAATGAGAGTCTAACATGGTCTCTTCATTTTCTTCTAAAGGAATAATATAATTATTGTCAATGTTATCTATGTCTTGTATCATGATATCCTCCCTAGGAGAAAAGTTATTAAAGTTCTTAGGATAACTACAAACCACATGTTCTTGACATTCAAGGGTTGGTTCTTTTAAAAGGACTTCATCACAAGTAGGGGAATAATCAAGGATGGGATTATCAAGAGTGGGAGTATTAGGAAAATGTGCTATTGGATTATATTAGATGCCATTCTCTTGTTTCATGTTATCTTCCCTAGGAGGAGATCTTGTAGTATGCTCTTCCATGGTTAGAGTTTGTAAACAATATTCATCACATGGAAGGGATGTATGAATATAGAAGGACAACTAAGATTCTTTTGTTCAAATAGGCCTTTCCAAATGTTAGGGACATTAGGAAGGAAAGAGATAAGGTTATCACTTTCAATCCACATATCCTCTTGGTAATGG
The DNA here is from genome assembly GCA_007258455.2 of Sequoia sempervirens. Taxonomy (NCBI): domain Eukaryota; kingdom Viridiplantae; phylum Streptophyta; class Pinopsida; order Cupressales; family Cupressaceae; genus Sequoia; species Sequoia sempervirens. The sequence goes on from VDFB02155924.1 coordinate 19,729, forward strand.
TGATTGTCATGATTACTTATCATTATGTGCTCTATTTTAGGAATGTGTTGTCTAATAGGAGAGGTAAGAGGAAATCAACAACTCGGGTTGTCAAAACTATCATAAATTGGTTCTTCTAGTACTATAATATTGTCTTCGCAAGTGGTAGAGATAATAGGAGAAGAAAAAAATTGATTATTATGATTATCCAAGGTTTCTTTCACTAGAAAAACCTTATTCATAGAAAGGATAATAGGGGAGAGATCAATGACCAACAAAAGTAAAGTGGAAAGAACCTCATAGTCGTATGCACCTAACAAAAATTTCTTACAACATGAAATAAGATCTAAATTTAGAAAACATGAAATATGATAACTATAGAATTTTTTAATGAAAACATAATGTAATGACTTGAAATGTAACTATCATAAAGCAAACATTCAAAAAAGGAGTGCATTTTTTAGATTAAGGATGATAATTGATTGATTATGCTATGTATAATATGAGAATGCAAACTTGAAATTTAAATCATGCATGAAATGAGAGAATGCATGCTAGCTGTAATTAAATTCAAGTTATAGAAACATAGCCAACTAATATAGTTAGGTAATGGCAGAAAACAAAAGCTTGAAAATAGGGTTTTTAGTTCTTTAAAGGGTAGTTTTAGGGGTGAAAAGGGGTTGATTCGCCAAAGGTGGAAAATGAGTCCCAATAGGGATTTTTGTCAAAATTTTCAGATTAGTTTGATGGATTTTGATGTTTTCTAGGATGTAACATGCAAACCTAAGATGAAAATGAATTTTTTTAGAAAATTTTAATGATTTTAGATGCCAAAAATGCAACTAAAATGCACTTTGCATG
>VDFB02155925.1:0-71134 GCA_007258455.2 Sequoia sempervirens
TTGGGGTAAAAACTCGGATTTTGCTCAAAACTTAGTTTTTTCAAAGGGAAACCTGGGGAGCTCACTTGGGCAAGCAAGATGAACATCTAAGGACCTCCAAAGGCAACCAAATCAATAAAATTAAGGGCCAAAAGACACCAAAAGCCAGAGTAAAAAGAGGGTCAAAACTGCACAACAAATGGCGACTCTGCTGGGAAAATGCTCCAAAGCATTTTGATGATGAACAAGAATCATGAACCCAGAATCTTTGGTTTCGATCTCCCTATTAGGCAAACAAATCAAAATGCAAGATCAAAGAAAATAAAGATCAAAGGCTAACTGAAACTTCCATAGACTGAAAATCCAAGTGTGTGCAAGTGAGTTCATTTCCTTCCCTAGGCTACTGTAGAAACCAAGCTCAGTCAAGTTAGGCTACGCAAAGATTCTAGCTCCAAAAACAACCTGGATAGAGCCTCGCTGCCAGTCAGGCGTCCATAGCCCCGACGAGGTTATCGCTGTGACTCTCTTGAATATAGCTCTACTGCCAGCCAGGCGTCCATAGCCCCGGTAGAGATATTCAGATACCCCTGATGAGTTGAAATCATTCTTCTGACTCTCAATATCTTATCTTCTTTCTTTCTTTCTTTCTTTTCTTTTCTTTTTCACTCTTTTCATTTCAACCTGTGAACAGTGAAATCCACACTCAGGGATGAAAACCACAGTGGCACTGAAGCAGAAATATGATTTTTCACCTAACAAGACCTCGCAAGGACCCTACTGCAACCTTCAGATTCTTAAGATGTATGAAGGATATAAGATTTCATAATACTTCAGTTTCAAGTCAGACTAATGACCGATCCTCTTTAAATCAGACATTCAGACTGCTTGACACCAACAAAAGATGTTTGACCATTAATTCAAAACACATGATTAAAGTCCCTCAATGGAACACTTAGAACAATCCCAGATAATAAAGAATTATTGCACAGGAAAGACACTCCCCAACTAGAAAACAGAAAACCCAAGCCACAGAAGCAAAACAACAACCAAATCGAAACCCAAAGCAAACTAAACTAGCTAAAACAGAAGCAAGGAAAAACAATCTAAACTAAAGCAATATATCCTAAACAAAACATACAAAAGCAAAAGAAAAGCAGACCAAACTGCACTTATTCAAATCAGCACTATATACAAAGAGACTCAAAGTGGCTCATGATCAGATAGGATGAACTGGGACTCATCCCCATATGATTAATCAATGCATGGACAAGCAATAAAGTGAAGGTAACGGTCCACAGAAATGCAAACCTATCTTTATATTCAGAAAAATAAATCTCTGCATTGTAGCATTCAAACTCCATGTCAAAATTAGGAATAACTAGTAACCGAGGTAACTCATTAGGACCATGATTAACCCATATGCAAGTTGTCTTTCCTAAATCTCCATAATCAAATTGACAAGATTCATAATTTCTAGCAAAGAAAGAAACAACCTAATTTTGCATTTCAACAGACTGAGTGTTGTGTTCATCATCCTGCACTTGTGAAGAGTTGATCATAGTGTCATCAGGGGGTCTCCATTGATGGTGCAATATTCCACTTGCATTTGAAACAAGCAAGATAGAATTAGAGGAATCATTACATGATGCAGAGTGAAATTCATATAGAAGACTTTCAGAACTATGAACATGGAACTTTTCACTTGTTTGAGTATTTCCGTGAGGGATCAACAATGAAAATGCAGAGGCATTATCTTGTACAACAATTTCCTCAGAAGGATGCTCATCCGAAGGTATCACAGATTGATCTTCCAGCACATTCTCACCTGGGGAATTCACCAATACTGACTGCAACATTTGTGTTTTCAACATCATTCATATTCTCCTGCACATTAGCATGAACCACATCAACTACCCCATCAATAATGCATAGAATCTGTGAGTTTTCATTATGTAGCTCATTGATAAGCCGAGGAAAAATAGAATTAGATAAATGAGAAGACTCCCCGAATTCATCTTTTGTTGGCACTAGCTCAGATTCTTGATCCCAATCATCAGGAACGTTGACCGCTTCACCGAATGCTTCCTCATGTTCTTCAAGACATTCATCAGCAACTGGTTGACATTCCTTAGTCCGAGACTTGTCTAATGCATCTGTTTGTGTATCATTTGCATGTAAGAGTAGCTGTACTTGCTCCTTCACCTCCTTTATGACTGTCTGGCACTGGAAACAGGCGAATTCTGAATGCACTTCCTCATGTATCTTGCACCAAGCTGGTAACAACAGCTCCTCTAGGTAGACTCCAAAACCTAGGCTTGACCAATCTCTTATAATTCTGGCAACAAAATCTTTGTATCTGGTCTGTATCACATCTTCGTCTTAGACATGAACCTCTTTTTCAGCCTCCACTATATTTTCAGGAACTTGACTAGCCTCAACAAGAACATCCTCCTTGATCTCCATAGGCGATTCTTCACTTAAATATTCCCCTGTTATCTCTGATGCCTCAGATTCATCTTCATGACACTCAGTTCCTTCCAAAGTCGCATCAACATCAGTTGCAATGCCGTCCCTGGATTTAGAAGTAGTCAGCCCTTCTACAGTGTTTTCTTTGCTCAACTCACCTTTCCACTCCAGGTATTCTCCAACTTTAAAGATAATGTCCCCACACGAACGACAGATGAATTCTGAATGGGCTGCATCATGGACTCTGCACCATTTAGACGAAAGAAAATCCTGCAAGCACTTACCACTAGCAAACTGACCTTCAACTATCTGTGTAAATGCCTCAACTGCAATATCAATAAACCCTAGATCTGAGGTGGCTAATGGTTCAGACAGATTTTGCATGAAAAGGTTCCTTTGCAAGACCATCTCAATGTTGTCTAGAAAGGCCAAGCATTCAAACTCGTTGTGTCTACAGGTATTATGAAGCCTACACTTGTCTGAAAATGCATAATGAAGTAAACCCTTGCCATTCCATTGATTTATCCTCCCATTCAATGACTTACAGATTTGAAAAAAGTCAATCTGAAGACTGTTTCCATTATGAAAAACATAACGCTGATTTTCCATCTTGACTCAGAACTTGAATTTTCAGATTTTGTGATCTGCCATATCTCAAATTTTCAACATAGAGGCTCATTCAATCCTCCAGCTATGTCACCTTGTCCGGGCCCTCCTTCTAGCGCCAATCTGTTGATGGTGTTTTCTGCACAGCAACAACTCAGACAGAATGCAGTATTCTATCTCTCTTGAAAGGTTATTTCCAACAATAAATTATTGAAAATCACCCCAAGGTCTCTCGGGTGTCAGGTCATGACAATGCATAAACAACTCAAATAATATGTGAAAATGCTGGTAATCACAAGGGGCCTTACAAATGAACAATGCTGGAAGTGAATTTTCATCAGATGCAACAATATGGTGATGCTTTTAACCCTAAAACTAACCCAGATTCAAAATAAACAACAAAAGAGATAAGGGTTTAGAGAAATTCTATTCTATTCTAACTCCTAAGATCAATCACAATAATGATGAAAGCTGCAAATGGACAGATCCCCAATAAAACCGATCTCTGCTTGATCAAGGACAAACCTGCAACTACATAGAAATGGTGCGATCTTCTGGGGAAATCTGAAGATTTTAAGACTTTGAACATTCATTCATATACCCAACTGCTGGTGCAATGTAAACAAGCATTCACAGTTGAACTTAGCACAGAAGTGAGGCCCAGACTAACTTTACACAGCAATCTACAATCAGCAAATTGCTAAAAGTATGGACTGGAAATCGATCAACATTTTCAACATTTCACCACCATTGTAAAAGAGCTAAAATCTAACATCTAACATCTGAGAATCAAGAACAAGAAACCATAAAAACTATTGAAAATAAATACAAAGTTTGCCAAATCAACGATCCAGTTGCATTACTTCTCCAACATTACATAACAATTTCAAGTCTCTCATCTCCTACAACTAATTCTGAAAACTACTTGCCAATTCTGGCCTAGTCAAACTCCTAAAATCCCCCCCTTTACAAATGAGGCACAAATGCCATTTATAGAGAACCCCAAACATGTCGGCCCAATTTGATTTTACAATAATAACTGGCCCGAAAACAGGTCAGCCAAGAGAATTTCAAAATAGGACAAGATTTACATTAAATGCATGAATATTATCCATGTCAGCCCAAGATCTCCAACAAGATCAAATTCACGTTTCTTCTAGAAATTCCTCTAGCTGTAGACAGTTTTGGCACGGATTCTTAGGCAGGTCCCACTTTGAAAATTTAAACTGAACATTTCCAGATTTTCCTCTTTGGCATGAATCCATATGCAAGTCCCCCTTTTAATATTTGTTTAGTCCTGAAAAACAAATATCATCATTAATAGCCCACATGTTCAAATTAAATTTGAATAAAATTTTGACCTTTTCTAAAAACTTACATTTTATAAGGAACTTTCCATTTTCATAATTTTTTCCATTTTGGAAATTTTATTTTCAATCTTTTATCTCAAGAAATTTTCATTTTCAGGATCATTTTTAAAAAATTTCCATTTTTGGAAAAATAATCGTTTTCAGAAAAATTTGCATTTCGGGAAACCGGACAAGGGGAAAATCTGAAAATCCAGGTCACGGATTCTAGACCAGAATCCGGAAAATTCCAGTGCAGGCAGGAATCAGGAATTTGGGGAAAATCCAGCGGACAGAGAAAATCCCGGACTAGACTAAATTTCAACAATAGATCATCAAAACGAACCAAGAATGCGTGAAACATCGTAATACATCAAATTAAGCATGGGGTGTTGAGCATTTATCATCAAATTCATCAATTTAATCCAGATTTCAATTTGCACAAAGCCTTGCAGAAAATCCAGAAAAATCCGGTGGACCATTTCCGCGGACGCATAAAATTCTGGACTTTGGCACGCACTAAAAAAAAAGAAATCCAAAAAATCTGGGTAAAAAAATCCCACACTGGAAAACTGAAGAAATCTGGGAAAAAATCGGTCAAGCGGAAAAAAATCGGACGCAGGCAAAAACCCGACTTCACTCGGATCTAGAATTTGAGCAGAATCCGGAAAATCAACGGACCGGAAAATCCCAGATTGGGGTAAAAACCTGGATTTCGCTCGGATCTGGAATTTGAGCAGAATCCGAGAAAATCCGGACGGACCGGAAAATCCCGGATTGGGGTAAAAACCCATATTTTGCTCATAACTTAGTTTTTTCAAAGGGAAACTTGAGGAACTCACTTGGGCAAGCAAGATGAACATCTAAGGACCTCCAAAGGCAACCAAATCAATAAAATTAAGGGGCCAAAAGACACCAAAAGCCAGAGCAAAAAGAGGGTCCCTACTTTCAGTGGGGCGTGTGTGCAAAACTGCACAACAATAGGTTCGTGAGTGAATCTTTTACCATGAGAGAATATAAGGTCCTCTTTGATTTGAAAAAAATTGTCTGTGGAATTACATTGAGTAAATCTTGGGTTTCATTATATCTCGTCGAGGCATAATAGCGGACCTTGCAAAAGTCACAAATATCACTTGAACCTCAAGTAGATTTTAAGTCTCCAAGGGAAACTTTAGAGCCATCAAATAGTTTAATGCACATTTGGTCACAAATATCACTTGAACCTCAAGTAGATTTTAAGTCTCCAAGGGAAACTTTAGGCCATCAAATAGTTTAATGCACATTTGGAAGAAAATTTATAACTATTCTCCTATGTCCTCAAGAAGAATAAGAAATTCCACTAGGATGAAATCATGTTAGTAATCCTTCAATAAAATAAAAGAATGTCTTGCATCATTGCTAGTTCTTTTGGCACCTATCTAAGGAAAACTATTACTCCTTTACATATCAACTATATTAGTCACATCGAGAGCACTAACAATCATGATAATGAAGGCCATGATCATGCCATCTATTACCTCAATAAAACCTTGGTGGGATATGAGCTTAATCATACCCTTGTAGAACAACCATGCCTGGTTGTTGTCCGTAACTTGTAAAAACTTTGAAACTATATGCTTATCCATAAAACCAAACTCATATCTAGAATCAACATTGTCAAATATCTCTTGTCATAAATTTCCCTCATAGACCATATGGATAAATGGGTCATGCTACTAAGTGAGTTCAAAATTGAATATATAGATGAACAAATGATCAAGGGATAGGTACAAGGTAGATCAATTTATAGAACGAATCATAACAAACAAACATCCACTGATTATGAACTTTCTTGATGAGTCCATTTTCACACTTGATGACTCAAAAATTGAAACTATACTTTAATGGATCCCATAAAAGTTATGGATCAAACATCATAATCATTTTCATCACTCAACAGGGAGATCTCATATTGAAAGCATTCAAATTGAGTTTTCCTTACACTAATATAGTATAGAATATGAGGCCTTGATCATGGGCCTTAAAATAATATTTCATAGAATCTCCAACATCTCCTAGTCTATAGAGGTTCACAACTCATCATAAAACATGTTAATAGCAAGTATCAAACTAATGATCATGAGTTGATTCCATAAAATGGATGGTCAAAAAATTTAAAGAGAACTAAGTTATACACTTATATATTGAATAAGAACCCTACCTCAACAATGGAGTAGTAGATTCCATGGTTACAATTGGATCACTTTTGGATATGCCACAAGATAGAAAAAAATTGAATTCTTGGTTGAAAAATTAGTAGTTTTTGCATATGATGCTTCCAAATTTGATCTTGTATGTGATATTTTTAGCCAAAAATATCCTCGATACCATGACATTTACACCTACCTCCATGATTAAACCCTAAATACTAACCTATCACATAACCAATGTAAACCTTTATATAATGATCGTGTTGATTCACCATCCTTAGAAACAACCTATATCAAAGGGGTTTTGAGGGTACTTTATTATGATGCCTAAAATTAGAAGAGGCTCTTCTCACACTCAAATAATTTCATGATTGTATCTATGGTGCACACATTAATGGTATGGTATGTTAAGTCCCAAAACTTCTCTTCCAAATCCTAGAGGTTTCCTCCACCTCCAAGGCTAGGGGTTTATCTTCAAGAAGTTAAATAGAGGCTCAGTAATAGAATCAAGATGGTTAAAGGATAACTATGAGAGTGGGTAGTCTCTCATACTCTTTGAGCCCAACTTGAGCTCAAGAGGGTATTCCTAAAGGTATGCCTAAACATACATTCAAATCAAATAAAATGGATAACCAAAAATAACAAACAATAGTTTTACCTAGACTACAACTTGAACCCTATAATTAACACTAGGTTAATAGTAACCAATTGTAACAACCTCTATATAGGTGATCAATTCCTTGCACATGCATTAGCATATGATAAAAATGCAATAATTTCTTGAGATAATTTCATTTTTTTACTCCATAGAAATTGACAAAGTATTGATGTACTAAACATCATTCTCTGAGAGATACAATAATTAGCTTTTTTCTTTAAGGTTTTATGTGCTTTTGACACTAAATCATGAACAACATACACAAATCTATTCCTAATCTCTATATTATTCATCACTATTTTTTTATGTTTTAAGATGATGTGGAGGGTTTGAGTCTTCATGACCGGTGCCTTATTGAGTAATAGAGTCATAAATGTTAGGTAGGAATTAAGATTATCTTAGGAGTACTAAGGAGCTAAGCATTTATTCTTATCATGTGATATTTTTAGCTAGCCACTTGATTTTTCTTGCTAGTTCTAAATTATGTGGTTACATGCCTATCTTTAGGCACCACTACTTTCTTATGACTATTACTCTATATGTACTCCATATTGTGAGTTAATTCATGACCACTTCAACTATTTCTTTTCTTATTCTATGTTTTTAAATCTCATAGATACAAGAATGCAATTTATTGATATTTGTGGCATATTGACATTCTATCCAAAGATCTTGGTGAATTCTACATGGTATTAGAGCTATTTTAGGTTTATAATATTTAGTTCTTTAATATTTTCTGATTTTATTCTTTTGAAAATACCTATGTATGCAATATCTCTATTTACTATGTTGGTTTATTGTATGTGTTTTGGAAAGTGTGTGTAAAACAGGAAAGGTTGATTTGGCCGATCTAGGTGTGTGTAACCAATGTAGAGGCCAACTCAATTCTTCCAATCAAGACGTGGTGGAACGTTAAAATGAATTTGATTAATTGATCTACATAGCATCAAAACTCATGATCTCGATTAGAAGTAGTCTGTCAAACTAAATGCAGGAACACAGGTGAGTATGGCAACGTCTACCTAGCCAACAAAATGCACATTTGACTATATTTATTAATTAATTTAAAATAAAAAAATCACTAAATTCTAATTTCAATAAATTAATAAATACGGTCAAATGTGTAGTCTAATGGCTGCGTAGACATATAGTCAAATGTGCAATCTGATGGTTGCATAGACGATACAAGATTTTTTTGCATGTGGTAGGTGTATAACTTTATTTTGAGTGTTTTATTGCCATGTGACGACCTCTGAGGAATCAAAATAAATCCAATGATTGGAGTTACTATTCATCCAAGCTTAACTTCAATTCCCCTTTCCATTTTTTGATTTTCTAAAAGCAAATTTTTATTTTTTGAGCGCAAAAATTAGGCATTATAAGCAAAATTGAACTTATTGTAAATTTTGGCTGACAAAAATAATTGAGTGTCATTTTTTGAAAGCTGGTAATTTTTTGTACTCAATCCATTGGAAAAAATATCACATTAAAATTATAAAGTGCCATTTTTTCATTCCATTGGACTTTTTATGCACTAAACATATAAAGTGCAAAAATTTGGAGTGGGGGGTTCTCAAATACTGATTCAAGGGAGTTTCTTGTGTTTTGTCTTTGCGTACTTATGTATTTCCTCCCATACTTTATTTATGCTTTTGATTTTTTTGTTCAAGTAATCATATCTCTGACACTAAATCCCTTCCATTTGAGTATTGTTCATAATCCTCATAATAAAGAAAATCAAGTGTGGATATTTTGGGAAGAAAAAACATACAACAAAAGATTTTATTCGTTGTCAAATTGATGAAATGAAGCAATTTTTTCTTATTTGTGTTATTATCTTATTTTATCATCTAGTTCCAACACATACAAAAATATCATATAGTATCACTTAGACATCTTGTGAAACATCCACCTCATGTGGGGATAAACAATGTAGTCTAATGAATTGCATTGAGATCTCATCTCCTTCATCACCTGGTGCTACATCTAAGTCTAATGTTGATATTTCTATGGCTTCCAGTGATTCTATGCACCAAGATATTGATATCATTTTTCTAGATCCACCATATTGGGATGCATGTCTACTAGACATATCATCTTTGTTTGTAGAGTCTGACATTATAGATTTGGAAAACACTATTGCAAATATTTGTCTTCTATTTGATGACTATCACATCAGCACTGTTATCACTACATATACATTTTTGGATCTTGCTCTTGTCTTTCCTGCCTCAACTTATATAGTGATAGAGTGTGTAAATAGTCATGAGCTCACATATATGACTCAATCACCATCAATTTTGATATCCTATGGAAAAATATCACAATTTTTTTAGTTTAATGGTCACTATACATCCATGGCTATTGTACTTGAATCCTATATGATACTTGATTCATCATATCACTATTTATCATAGTTTAGAAATGGATTAGAGATCTTTGAGTACCATTTGAAGACACCATCATTGGTATCATCATTGTCTTTGGATCATATGTAGAATTCAGTGTCATTCATTCTTCTTCCTGTATAATCCTATCTAACATGGGAAGATCACTTGCACCTATCTGTAGTTATCTTTCTTCCATAGGGAGAAATATTGTTCGACATTCAAGGATCACATTTTGCATTATTCTTCGAGCACCACTCAACACTTAAGGATCTATCATTTTATGGGGGCACCATCATCTCTTTAACTATTATATGGGGAAATTATTTCTTGTACTTATGTGATAGAAGTAGTCCTTGGGGGATCTTCATGAGTCCTTATATCTCTTCACTTTCTTTTCTCTCTTTTGGGGAGAGTTTTTTCCCACTAGGTTTTCTCCCTTTCTCCAATTTATGAGAGACTACATTGTACTTGGGTACCTCATCAGTCCTAGTTGTCAAGACCCATTTATTTTGAGCCCACTTAACCTATGCTTAACGAGGGATTTAGCTTAAAATTAATCTTACTTAAGAGTTATAAGGAGTTATGTGTCTATTGTTATCCATGTGCTAGTTTTAGCCAACCAATTTCTTTTTCTAGTTAGTTCTAAATTAAGTGGTTACATGTCTATTTTTAGGCACCACTATTTTTAGATGACTGTTACTCTATATGCACTCTATATGCACTATATATATATTGAGTTAGTTCATGATCACTTTAGCTATTTATTTGCATATTATATGTTTTTTAACCTTTTAGGTATGAGTGTGTGATTGCTTGAAATTCATGACTCAATTTGGTAATGGAATTTTCTTTAGAGATCTTGGTTAGTTATAACATGTACATCCATTAAAATATCAAATGAGAAGTTACAAAAAAGGTATGATATTGTGAAAAAATACATACTTATTTATCATTCATCAAACCCACAAACACTCATATGTAACATAGAAAATACCAATACAAAAACCAACTGGCATTAATTTAAAATGCTACAACATTTATTGAATCTCTATTATAATCACACTAGAAAATGTAGTGAAAAAGGATAAAAAATAAAAAGAAACCTATCATGTATTGCTACTCAAGACCTTTCAAAATTATTGCAATCGATGAGAAGACACATAATTATAAATATTTTCTATTATAGCTACCTTCTTGCAAATTATAAGTGACAAATAAATGGAAAATAGACTAATAGTTATGGAAGCCATAAGAATCTCTACACATTTGTTTATGATTAGATAAGCAGGGAAGGGCCCTGATCGCATGGTTACAAAAACAAACAAAAAAAGAACCAGAGAGAGGTGGGAAACAACACCACCATCAAACCAAAAACCAACATCAAAATTAGCACGCATACCAACATTTAAAATAGTAACCATAGTCCATCTAGTACTAATAAAAAATTGTAAGTTTTTACTAGTATACTTAGTTCTATACAAGTATATGGTACTTGATATTAATATGGGTTCAACTTGGGTTCTATACAAGTATATAGTGACGATTATATATATACATATATTAATATGTATGTATATACACATACATACATACATACATACATACATATATATATATACACACATACATACATACATATATATATACACATACATACATATATATATATATATGTATGTATGTCGTATTTGTCAAACGATATTCTCGTGCACATGATATATCCATACATGAGTATGCGTACATACGTCTACTTATGTTTACTGATGCACGTATATACTCATATGTATGAGTTATCGTAAACACATACATATATACATTTATACATTCTTATGTATATATCCATTAATTAATATATAAATATGATCATACAGAGAAGAGCTCATTCATAACACAAATACTTACATATTCCAATCATGATCATTCAAAGACAAAAACTCTAAACCTACACAAAATGTTCCCAAACCAAGACTGAAGACTACTTACCATTTCTCAACTATCTTGTCTTGACTTGACTAGACCAACTAGGAAGTGAGTGTGTGTATGCTCAATTAGGCTCATCATGGTTACCAAACCAAGTTCTTCTCTTGAGTGATACCCCCCCTCTCTTCCGGAGGCTTGATTCATTTCTTACATGCAACTTAGTGCATCATGAAGGTAGTTAACTGTTCACATGAAATTCATTTGCATCATCAAAGCATTAAAGTATTCACATTGCAATACATATTCATTCATCTCATTTTCCATCAATATATAATCATTCCTTCAAAATCAATAACATCTTAATGCATATATTTAAATATTTCATTCACCTATTAAACATATTGAGGTCACAATTTACATTTATCATCATATTTACTCATGAAGGTAAAATTACCTGGTAACTGAGAAATAGGGTATAACAATCTCTAAACCATTATTTTAGTAGATTTTATAGGTGATTTTCCACCCTAGCACTTAAAATCCATAGACCATTAATTCTCGGAGGTATGGTGAGTATGTAGTAAATGATTTTATCATTTCCTTAGACCTTTACGGACCTAAAGGGATATTTTTGTGAAAATAATTTATCACAACAATGGCTAGGGCACAGTGGATCTCTACAACAGTAGATCTTCCTATTTCCTTCTATCAAGTACCCAAGTTGTAGATCTATAAGTACAAGTTTTCATCAATTCAAAGGGTTATTCATTTTGAGTATCCTAATTAGGTTCAACATTTAAAATAACACATTAGTGTTTTTTCTTCCCATTTTCTTCTATCAAGTACCCAAGTTGTAGATCTATATATACTTGTATCCTAATTAGTTTTCATCAAGTTGTATATCATTCAGGACATTTTTTAGTGTTTTACATTTTGCTCCTCTTTGAAGCAAGGTACCTGCTACATTGGTTCAAAGACTGACACACTTTAGATTAAAAATTGCTACTTAAATCAAAAAATAATTTTTTTCTTCTTCTGATTTTTAGATGCCTCACTGTTGCCCCAACAAAAGGAATAAGTTGGTTCCCTGCCCCCTTGAGAAATCAAGCGAAAATTTTGAATCCTAGTGGAACTACAAATGCAAATTTTTGATGAAAATATTGATGGTTATAGGGCGATTCCATAGGTTTAAGTTCACAAGCCTAGCACTCTGTGCATTTCATTTTGAAATGCAACTACAACCATACATCAAATGTTCATCAAACGGTTGAGTAATTTATGATATAAATAATAAACATGTGTTTTAAAGTTGTTTTAAACTTTAATACACTAGGATTAACATCAAGGCCAAGGGGCCAGTAACTTAATGTTGCAAAGGACTTAATAAAATGAATAATGATACCGGGAATTAGGGGAGAAGGTCAACGACAAATTAGAAATCAATAACATTTTGGTAAATCCTAACAAGAGTGTGTTGATAAATTATTTTCACAAAAATATCCCTTTAGGTCCATAAAGGTCTAAGGAAGTGATATAATCATTTACTACATACTCACCATACCTCTGAGAATTAATGGTCTATGGATTTTAAGTGCTAGGGTGGAAAATCACCTATAAAATCTACTAAAATAATGGTTTAGAGATTGTTATACCCTATTTCTTAGTTACCAGGTAATTTTACCTTTATGAGTAAGTATGATGATAAATGTAAATTGTGACCTTAATATGTTTAATAGGTGAATGAAATATTTAAATATATGCATTAAGATGCTATTGATTTTGAAGGAATGATTAGATATTGATGGAAAATGCAATGAATGAATATGCATTGCAATGTGAATACTTTAATGCTTTGATGATGCAAATGAATTTCATGTGAACGGTTAACTACCTTCATGATGCACTGAGTTGGATGTAAGAAATGAATCAAGCCTCCGGAAGAGAGGGGGAGTATCACTCAAGAGAAGAACTTGGTATGGTAACCATGATGAGCCTAATTGAGCATACACACACTCACTTCCTAGTTGGTCTAGTCAAGTCAAGATAGTCGGGAAATGGTAAGTAGTCTTCAGTCTTGGTTTGGGAACATTTTGTGTAGGTTTATAGTTTTTGTCTTTGAATGATCATGATTGGAATATGTGAGCAAGTCTTTGTGTTATGAATGAGCTCTTCTTTGTATGATCATATTTATATATTAATTAATGTATATATACATAAGAAATTATAAATGCATATATGTATGTGTTTACGATAACTCATACATGTGAGTATATACGTGCATGAGTAAACATAAGTAGATGTATGTATGCATACTCATGTACAAATATATCATGTGCACGAGAATATGGTTTTAAAAATACGCCATACATATATATATATATATTCATCAATGGATATGTAAATATATGTTATGCGTAGATATTAAGATATCAAGATATAAATAATATATATATATATATTAATATATATGTATGTGTATATACATACATATTAATATATGTATATATATAATCATCGGTATATATAATAGTATATATTTAATATCAAATAGTGACTTATGTGTGTGTATATATATATATAAAATGTGATTGCATATTAAAATGTTTGCAAGTTTCAAATGGGGCGCATATATGTGGAGCAACACATAAAGAGAATATAACTTAAATATAAGCCAACAACATAGAGTATATGTTGCACTATATTAAAGCGTTGGAATGGCAATAGAAACCAGGGTGTGGGAGTATAAAGTATTAAGAGTTTGCTGATTTATATGGTATGAGATAAAGCGCTGGCCTGCGCTATAAGTAAGGCATTCACTTTATTTTTAAGAGCAGTTAGAATGTGAAAACCAACGCCTAGTTTATATGTGGAAAAATTCAACGCTAAAATTAGAAATAAAGTGCAAATATGAGTCTTTAGGCCAACATACAACATGGAGACTTGGTCAATATGCAACTGGCTGTAGAATGTGAAGGTAGTCAACTTGCATGAGGATTAGGATTATTTATGTGTTTACATGTCTGAGGTTTGTGCGGCCACATACCATTCTTTTGGCTGGGTTAATGCATTTTAGAAGGGAAAATTAGTTTATTGTTATAGTGGTAGCAAAATGAGAGAAAAGGTGGCAGATTTGTTAGCTTGTTTGTAGCATTAAGATTCTCAAATTTTAGTATATATAGAGGTGCTCTCTCTACCATTTGATACACTTTTCAATCTGATTTCTTTGTTGTTATTCTATTGTATTTTCTATGTAAGCATTATTTTGAGAGTTTTAGTGAGAGAGAGAAATTTGTTTGTAAGTTACATTTTGTTGAGAGTTCTTGAGAGGAGATTAGAGGTTGGAGATTAGTTGAACATTGAAGAAGTAACATTCCTGGTTATGGAGGTTGAGGTTGGAAAGTAGCATTATTAGTTGGAACTCTATATCCAGGCATGCTGATTTCCATTCCTTTATTATTTATGCTTGAAAGGTTATTGAATTACAAATACCTTTGTTTGGAAAAGATTACTTTTATGGAATGCATGATATGCTTGTTCTTATGAACTTAGTTATTTCCTAGAATGGAATATTCTTGTGTAATTCTTGATTAAAGTCTCGAATTAGTGAAACCCTATTATTTGGGAATACATTTATATTATGTTGAAGCATGTATGGCTTTAATGCTATTAGAACTATACTTAGTTCGTTAAGACTATGTGGATGTTGTGTGAAAAGTGAAATATGGAATATGTTGCTATCTTGATTTGTTAGCTTATGATGCTAGGTAAACCTTTGTGGATAAAGAGGTTAGAAATGTGATGGGAATGATGGCATGATAGACATGTCATAATTGATAGGTTTTGTTGTCATGCAAACCATGTTGATATTCTATACTTGATTGTTCTATCAATATTCAACAATAAGGTTGAAAAATGTATTTTTTGATTATGCTATAATCATATACCTAATTAGGAGTCTATTCCTATTTACAAAATTCTAGAAGAGGACTCATGTTTTGACAACCTAAAGCCATATAGAAAAGAGGACTTGTAGGTGTAGAAGCACAAACTCCTCTCACGCTAATATCCTTCAAATTATATACAAATTAGTGAACATTGTAAACATGTGAATATTTGAGATATATTGAAAGATAGGTTTTATAATTTGTTTATGATCACTTGATCATTACATCACTTTTGATTAAAACCATAGATTGGGAATAGCCTATTAGTTTGGGTTGTTTACTTGATTATTGAATGAAGCAAATAGATTGAGATTAACCTAAATGATCTGATTGATCATTTGATTGTTGATTATATCTTTGATTGAGTGATTTATTGATGAGATTTTACTCTTGAATGGAGTCATTTATTAATGAGATTACACTTTTGAATTGAAGACATTTATTGACAAGATCATACTTTGTGAAATGAATTCATTTATTGTAGTGACGTTATGATTACCAAGTGGTTATTTAGGTTATTCTTGGGGTTAGTTAATCCATGGGAAAGGGAGTAACCTAGTTGGTCACTTATTATGTGTGCATGTATGGTTAACATGGTTTTACCTAGGGTAAGAGAAATCCATGGGAAAGGGTGTAACTTAGTTATTTAGTTTGTCAAGTCTTGATTATTCCTAGGGTTAGGGTAATCCATGGTAAAGGGAATAACCTTGTTTGACAATTTATCATGTCATTACCTTAGAGTGAATGTATGTTATGCTTATGGTCAAAACCAAATAGAGCTAAAGAGTGGGTGGACAGATGACTCACACTCGAAGTACTGAGTGTTGAATTCTTTGGCCAAAGTAGTATAAGTAGCCATTGTTTATACTGTTAGTTGATTGCAATACATAATTGCATTCTAGGCAGGGAAGTCATACATGTAGTTTGTAGCCAATATATGGTAGCTCTAAACATGTAGGACAAAACACTATGCTCAAGAAGGCCAAGATTATAGGGTTACCAAACCAATCCCTTCATCAAAGGGTAGGGCCATCTTACTAGTTAGGTAGATGTGTGGGGGACCGTAGTGAGTCCGTGGTTGGTGGAAAAGAGCTTGAGTGATTCTCTCCCTCATATAGTTGGCAATTGGTATTTGAGGATGTATGTGCAAGTATGGGGATAACTAGAATGTATGCACCAATGATGGGGACATCTAGAATGTAAGCACCAATGTTGGGGACATCTAAGATGTATGCTCAGGTAGAGACATCTGGACCATTTGTATCTCTATTACATTAGCTCATGGATGCCATGTATGTAAACATGTATCTTTATTCTTATTGAGAAATTGTAAATTGGAAAAATGTTATCATTACATGGGATTATGTAATAGACAATCATTACTTGGAAATTATGTAATGCATTTTATGAAAATGCAATGGAAATTTGAAATGGGATTAATTTCGAATATGCATCTATTATGATTAAAATGCAGTGGGAGTTTGGAATGGGTTTATTCCAAATGTGCATCTTATTATTGAATTGTAATTTTTTTTTATTGCTATTTTTGTTCACATTTAGGTTAAAACATGGTAAAATTCAATGGGTAGAACATTGGGTTTGTTACATGTGGTATCAAAGCTACCCTGTTCAACACTAGAACCTATGAGCTCATTACATAAGTAATACGTAAAACTTATTAGTAGATAATGGTTAAAAAGTTCTTATGCCAAGATGGCAAGGGGAAAAGAACAAGGGAAACAATAAAGAAGTTAAGTTTCTTGAAAACTTATCTAAATTTGAGACTAGGAAAGAATCGTGCGTGGAGTTGAAACTTCTAAACCAACAACTTATTAAGAAACACCCTTGGATTGTGGAAGTTATGAACAGGGTTTAGTAGGAGGGTTATGGAGGAATTATCGAAGAGTACCTCTGCCCTAAGAAATTGTTTAAAAGGACTCTGAGGGTGAGGAAAACAAAATTCCAAGTAATCCCCTCTTATAATAACAACCTGCAGTTGCAAAGAGTCAAAGATTATGAAAAGGAATACTATGAATCTATTACTATAGTCTATATCTATTCATAGAAAGACTATAAATCTACGAATATGGATTATGTCTATTCGTACGAATGCTTAAGTTGGAGAAAACTAATTACAAGCATAAATTGGAAACTTCAGTCGAAGTAGAAAGTCAACTTTTTTTGTGAATCAAAATCAACTAGAGAGGTATCTAGGAGGTAGGATAACCCTTGGAAGACTTGATTTGATATAAGGTTAAAATATTGAAATGATAATCAGAATCAAGAGTGAAGTTTGATATCTTAGAGTAAAGGTTAGAGACCATAATGGTTAGGAAAAGAATCAACCTATGGAGAATAAGAGTGAACAAGAACCCATCAACTAGAAGGGGCATGAGCAATTTGGAGCTCAAAATTGAAAATGGGGAAAGAAAGTGAAAAACCTTAGAGTATCTCAGGTTATGAGAAAATGAAATTACCAAGAATTGGGAAAAAACTACTTAGAAAGTTGATGGTAAGGTAAAAGCTTGAAAAGTAAATTAGAAAATTCAAACAAAGGGCATAGTTAGAGCATAATTTGGGTTGAAGTTCAAATTGAACTTACTAGTTTGTCTACGAAAGTAAACTTATGTTTAGTCCCCTAAATAATCATTTGAAGATGTTCCAATGGGAAATTGGATAAGGAAGGAATCTATGTTATAAAGTCAAAGGAATAGTGGTTAGAGACCTAAGTAGGTCATAAATGGAAACCACTCACAAAGGTAAAAACATAATTGACATGAGGATCCTCAGGCAAGCTCATTTAACACATCAGCAAATGAGGCTTTGTAGATATGAGATATTCTTCTACTATGGTTAAAAGGCTATTAGTATACATGGAAAAGAGAATTGGAATGAAATAATAGAGTATCTCTTAACTGGAAAAGTTGCTGATTATTCATTAGATCTCATTACTATGAATCCAACTGTTGATTCTAATTAGAAATTAGAGGGTGATGATGAATCCAATTTTGGGAACAAAAAGTATATCTAAGATATACCATGGAGGGTAAGAAAGGAAAGTAATAGTCAATCAACTATCAAAAGCCAACAAAAAGGAATGTTAAATCAAATCGAGCGATTTGGAGAAATGGGTGATTATTAAGAGTTCAACTTTAAAATGATCTAGTGTCTTGGAAACACTAAGGGGGAAAAATGGAGAGTAGATGTACTTAGATAAGTACCCTATTCAATGTTTAACGATGTATTTTCAATCTGGGAGAACTTTTGACTTCTCTGTAAGTCATGATTTAAAAATCCTATATTTGAAGTCTTAGACTCAATGACCACAATGAGGTTGTGGTAAAAGGTTAAGGTATTAGAATTATTAGTGAAAGATATTGGGAAGGTCAAAGGCTATTGAATAGTTGAGAGTGAAATAGTTACAACTCAATTCTTTACATATTTGTTTTAGAATATCAATTTTTATTATCAATGATGCTATAGAAAGGGATAGGCAATATGCTTTATCATGAAAGTCAAGGTTATCGCCTATGGAATAGGAAAGGGAAGATTTATGTACTCATGATTTTAAGATATCGAGAAACGTTCATGCTTTGAACTTATTTACGCATTAATGGTTTGGACATCTTTTGGAAAATAATATCAAACCAGTATGATTTAACAAGAATTATTATTCAACCAATATAAAATGCTCATTGGAAGAGATGAATTAAACTGAAATTGAACTACGATTTTGGGAATAATTAAAGGGTGAAAGAAATCCAAGATATGGATGCCCTAAGATGAAGGATTTATATCTCTAAAATAATATCAAATCATTATATTTCAAGAATTAAAGGTGGAATAAGTCCATGAAAGAGGTTTTTGCTTAGTTAGGACAGGACTATTATGAATTAGAGAAAGAACTTATGTACCAAATTCTAAGAGATTAAGGAATGAATTGAGATAAACTGATGTCATATTCAAGTGACATTGGAATGACAAAATTATTTAATTGATGTGGAACCACTATAATCTAGATGGAAATAGAGTAAGATGCTACAAGGTATGTAGCAATTTGTTGTCCAGTATGCTAGAGGATGAAGATGGGATGTCATCACCAGTAGGACATGTATACTCATGAAATTCCAGTGAGGAAGTGGTAGATCATTAAAATAGTTTTGATCTTTCTATGTTGATGGAATTGGCATAATGTTATGGTGGACAGATTCACCAAGGTAACCAATTTTTGATTGGAAAAATTGATTTATAGGATATTAGTCCTAAACAACAAATTGTGTAAAGCAGTTGCTTAAAGTTCTTGAGAAGGATATCTTTGATTGGGACACACAAGTAACATTAAGGTTTTGTGTAAACCATAATCACCTTGTAGAAAACAAATCAATTGAATGTATGCTCAACTTATTAATTTGAGTCATCCGGTTAGGCAAAAAGGGATAAACCAAATCTTGGAAGATTTGTGGAATAATTTTATTGCAATAAACTTCTATCATTTAAATTTTATCTATTGAAACATTATTTAGAAGGAAGGGAAAAATTCCTATAAGCTGGGAAAAGCTAGGAAATAGGAATAGCCTTAGACCAGAAATGTTGTTATAAATGGAAGAATAGATCAAAATGATCAAGGAAACTTTGTTGATACAAAGTTTGAAACAAGAAGCAGTACTATTAGGCTCAATATTTTTAGGTATCTAGTGGAAATGTTATGCTTGAGATGGACAGTTGTCAAGGGAAGTACTATTATGCTTAAGGTAAATGTTTGTGTCAGTGATGGATGGTCTTGGCTTTTGAGTTATATGATGGTGTAAAAACTAGAGGGAAGGATGGGACCCATAGTGTAGTGTGTAATGCACCTACATTCCTTTTCCACTTGGGTTACACTAAGGATAATTATGTGTTAGTCAATGAGAGCATGTTTCTCTAATGATTGTGATATAGGTGTCATATAGGATACAACCACTATTTTTCTTATAATGTATATATTAAGATGTTACTAATATAATTGTGATGTATAGTTCTTTGGAGAGAATGTATGCTTGAAGCACACAAGTTCTCCTTATGCGTTAACATACTCACTCAATGCAAGGTCCATGAAGGACAAGATTGCAAAGATTTGTGCTATGAGGGAATATTATTTGGATATTTACTTATTTCATACTTGATGTGAAAATTGAAAGTAAAACCTTTATTTGACTTTATCTGTGTGTTTTGGTACTTTAAATCATCGGGGAGGATGATTCAGAAGGGGGGAAGTATGTTACACCCCGTTTCTTAGTTACCATGTTACTTTTACCTTCATGAGTAAATATGAAGATAAATGTAAATCGTGACCTTAATATGTTTAATAGGTGAATGAAATATTTAAATATGCATTAAGATGTTATTGATTTTGAAGGATTGATTATAGACTAATGGAAAATGTGATGAATGGATATGTATTGCAATGTGAATACGTTAATGCTTTGATGATGCAAATGAATTTCATGTGAATGGCTAACTACCTTTGTGATGCACTAAGTTAAATGTAGGAAATGAATCAAGCCTCCGGAAGAGAGGGGGAGTATCACTCAGGAGAAGAACTTGGTTTGGTAACCCCGATGAGCCTAATTGAGCATACACAAAATCACTTCCTAGTTGGTCTAGTCAAGTCAAGATAGTCGAGAAATGGTAAGTAATATTTAATCTTAGTTTGGGAACGTTTTGTGTAGGTTTGTGTTTTTTGTCTTTGAATGATCATGATTGGAATATGTGAGTAATTTTGTGTTATGAATGAGCTCTTCTCCATATGATCATATTTATATATTAATTAATGGATATATACATAAGATTGTATAAATGTATATATGTATGTGTTTATGATAATTCATACGTATGAGTATATACGTGCATGAGTAAACATAAGTAGATGTACGTACACATACTCATGTACAAATATATCGTGTGCGTGAAAATATCATTTGAAAAATATGACACATATATATTATGTATATATATATTATGTACATATATATATATATATTATGTATATATATATTCATCAATTAATATATAAATATATGTTATGTGTGGATATTAAGATATCAAGATATGTAAATAATATATATATATTAAAGTATATATGTATATATAATTGTTGGTATATATAATAATATATATTTAATATCAAATAGTGGCTTATGTATATATATATATATATTATAATGATAAACATTATAATATATATATTATATATAAAATGTGATTGCATATTAAAATGTTTGCAAGTTTCAAATGGGGTGCATATATGTGGCACAACCCATAAAGAGAATATAACTTAAATATAAGTCAACAACATAGAGTATATGTTGTGCTATATTAAAGCGCTGGAATGGCAGTAGAAACCAAGGCGTGGGAGTATAAAGTATTAAGAGTTTGCTGATTTATATGGTATGAGATAAAGCGTTGGCCTGGGCTATAAATAAGGAATTCATTTTATTTAAAAGAGCAATTAGAATGTGAAAACCAATGCCAGTTTATATGTGGAAAAGTTCAACACTAAAATTAGAAATAGAGTGCAAATATGAGTCTTTAGGCCAACGTACAACATGGAGACTTGGTCAATATGCTACTAGCTGTAGAATGTGAAGGTAGTCGACTTGCATGAGGAATAAAAGTGTTTATGTGTTTACATATATGTTGTTTGTGTAGCCACATACAATTCGTTTGGATGGGTCAATGCATTTTAGAAGGGAAAATTAGTTTGCTATTATAGTGGTAGCAAAATGAGAGAAAAAGGTGGCAGATTTGTTAGCTTTTTTGTAGCATTAAGATTTTCAAATTTTAGTATATATAGAGGTGCTCTCTCTATCATTTGATACACTTTTCAATCTAATTTTTCTATAGTTATTCTGCTGTATTTTCTATAAGAATTATTTTTAGAGTTTTAGTGAGAGAGAAATTTGTTTGTAAGTTACATTTTGCTGAGAGCTCTTGAGAGGAGACTAGAGGTTGGAGATTAGTTGAACATTGAAGAAGTAGCATTCCTGGTTATGGAGGTTGAGGTTGGAAAGAAACATTATCAGTTGGAACTCCACATCTAGGAATGCTAATTTTTATTCCTCTATTATTTATTCTTGAAAGGTTATTGGATTATAAATGCCTTTGTTTGGAAAAGATTACTTTTATGGAATGCATGATATACTTGTTCTTATGAACTTAGTTATTTCCCAAAATGAAATATTCTTGTGTAATTCTTGATTAAAGTCTCAAATTAATGAAACCCTATTATTTGGGAATACATTTATATTATGTTGAAGCATGTGTGGCTTTAATGCTATTAGAACTATACTTTGTTCGTTAAGACTATGTGGATGTTGCATGAAAAGTGAAATATGGAATATGTTGCTATCTTGACTTGTTAGCTTATGATGCTAGGTAAACCTTTGTGGATAAAGAGGTTAGAAATGTGACGGGAATGATGGCATGATAGACATGTCATCATTGATAGGTTGTGTCATCATGAAAACCATGTTGATAGTCTATACATGATTGTTATATCGATATTCAACAGTTGGGTTGAGAAATGTATTTTTTGATTATGCTATATCATATACCTGATTAAGAGTCTATTCCTATTTATGGAATTCTAGAAGAGGACTCACGTTTTGACAACCCAAAGCCGTATAGAGAAGAGGACTTGTAGGTGCAAAAGCATGAACTTCTCTCAAGCTAATATCCTCCAAATTATATAAAAATGTAGTGAACATTGTAAACATGTGAATATTTTAGGTATATTGAAAGAGAGGTTTCATAATTTATTTATGACCACTTGATCGTTACGTCACATTTGATTGAAACCCTAGTTTGGGAATAACCTATTTGGTTGGGTTATTTACAAGTGATTATTGAATGAAGCAAATAGATTGGGATTAACCTAAATGATCTGATTGTTGATTATATCTTTGTTTGAGTCATTTATTGATGATATTTTACTCTTGAATGGAGTCATTTTTTGATGAGATTATACTTTTGAATTGAAGACATTTATTGACAAGATCATACGTTATGAAATTGAGTCATTTAATGTTGTGACATTATGGTTATCGGGTGGTTATTTAGGTTATTCCTAGGGTTAGTTAATCCATGGGAAATGGAGTAACCTAGTTGGTCACTTATTATGTGTGCATGTATGGTTAACATGGTTATACTTGGGGTTAGAGAAATCCATGGGAAAGGGTGTAACCTAGTTATTTAGTTTATCAAGTCTTGATTATTCCTCAGGTTAAGGTAATCCATGGTAAAGGGAATAACCTTGTTAAATAGTTTATTATGTCATCGCCTTAGAGTGAATGTATGTTATGTTTATGGTCAAAACCAAATCAAGCTAAAGAGTGGGTGGACAGATGAATCACACTCGAAGTATCAGGGGTGTTGAATTATTTGGCTAAAGTAGTATAGCTAGCCACTGTTTATACTATCAATTCATTGTGATCCATAATTACATTCTAGGTAGGGAAGTTATACATTTAGGTTATAGCTAATGTATGGTAGCTCTAGATATGTAGGACACAAAACTATGCTCAAGAAGGCTAGGATTATGGGGTTAGCAAACCAATGTCTTCGTCGAAGGGTAGGGTCATCTTACTAGTTAGGTAGATGTCTGGGGGACTGCAGTAAGTTTGTGGTTGGTGGAAAAGTGCTTGAGTGATGCTCTCCCTCATATAATTGGTGATTGACATTTGAGGATGCACGCGCCAGTATTGGGGATAACTAGAATGTATGCACCAATAAAAATGTAATAGAAATTATGTAATACACTTTATGAAAATGCAATGGAAATTTGAAGTGGGATTAATTTTGAATATGCATCTATTATTATTAAAATGCAGTGGGAGTTTGGAATGGGTTTATTCCAAACACGCATATTATTATTGAATTAGAAAATAATTTTTTTTATTGCTATATTTGTTCACATGTGGGTTAAAACATGGTAAAATTCAATGGGTAGAACATTGGTCTTGTTATAGAGATGGTGTGAGTGTTCAATTTCTGTGATCTCTACTGCTATAATAAATTAGGGTATGGGCACAAAATTGTATCCGATAATCTCAAAAACATAATATTTGAGGTTGAAGAACATGCCACTCACCATACGAGTCCTTCCATGAATACATATAATTATATCTATCACCAATTATTTCCCAATCTACATGTGAAACAACCTTAAAATTTATGAAATCTATGATGAAAAATACTTGAGATAGTGTGAGATTTTTCTCCCTATAATATTTGATTTGCTGTAGTAAATTTAGCATGACCATGGTACCATTTTGTATTGAATTTGTGAGACTTGGATAAAAAAGGTGAATCTATGAGTTCTAATAGGTGTAGGGCCAAATTGGGCCATAAATAAAACTCTAACTAGTTACAACTTTTATCTATTGAAATTTCTCAAATCATGTGCCAAATTATGCTTAATTATCTTCGAGTAGTGAAAAATATTACTAGTGATTTCCAATAATTTTTCTTGTGACCACACAAACTTTTAGGCTATTCTATTGAGTTACAATGAAATTGATGAAAAATGGGTGGGAGTGTTAGAATTTAGAGTTTGGAGAGAAATCATTCTTGTGCCTATAATTAGGGAATTAGACTCTAAATTTAGTATGGAAGTGATGCCAAGAAGGTAGGTAGAATGGAGGAAGTTTGAAAGGGGAACCCCAAAAAGGAACAAATCTTTGGGATGTTAGGATTGGGGAATTGGTAATGACCTTATGGACGGTTCCAAGACAAGAAAGGGTTGACTCTTTGAATCTGAGAGGATTTTATAAAGGAATGATGGAGTTGTGGGATTTTGGGGTAATAAGAAATGTGTACAAGGAATAAGAATTTTCTACAACTTTGACATTGAAAGAGGGAAAATTATGAAGCAAGAGTCAAGGTCTAGGGGATTATAGAATAGGGTACTAGGGAAATATATGGTTTAACATATTGATTTGAAAGATAGAATTTTTTGGAGCATACAAAGATGATGTCAGTAGGGAACATTGAAAATGATGATGTTAGAAGCATATAAAGATGATTTCAAGATGACATTAGAAATTAAAGATTAACTCACAACTTCGATAGAAGGGTGAAATTAACATGACATTAACATCAGAGAACCAAAGAAGTAGGGTTTGGAGGAAGTGGTGCTTAGGGATAGGAAAGCATGAATACTTGACAAAAAAGTAAAGGAGACAACTTTGAAGGAAAAAAATAGATATTGGGGGTCATATATGCAAGGGTATAAGTAATATTTGATGACCAAGTCCAACAAAACATTGATGCAAACTTTTTCTAAGGAAAAAAATCAACTATTTTGACTTGGGATGAATTGAAATACAATTATCAATAACTCAATAGGTTGAAAAAACAAACACTTGTAAAAATTTCCATAAGGGCATGTTGGATTATTGGGATTGTCAAGATGGACATGATAATATGGACAACCTCATTACTCAAAACTCAAACAACTCATAGAACCAAAGGAAAAGACCTTCATAGCTTCAATAATTAGAATTTTTTTGACAGTTTTAAAGACATTGATGCATAATGAACATATAGGGGCACCATAGAGAAAAATTGGGATAATTTTTGACAAATAAGTAATCAACTTATACTTATATCGTTTATCAATAATGGGTAAAATAGGGATATGACACATTAAAAGGGGAAGGACCCATGAAAAAATTAACATGGGATTGAGTCCCAAAAAGATCTTATTAGGGCCATGTATATCTTGTAAGCATAGTGAGAATCTAGATCTTTGAGTAGATCAAAAGAATAATTGGTTGTAAATTACACTTCATCATGACAAATAAGGGTCATGAATACACAACACAACATGGTATTTAATAAATAAAAAATAAAGAAAAGATGAGAAAAAAATTAGACACAACATTAGTCACATGAAATAATGCTTCAAATGCTAGCCATGGATAGGTAGCTCCATTAAGTTCCTCCTCAAATGCTTCGAGTGGTAGAAATTTCCTTCATAATTTTTTTACATTTTCATATGGCCCTAACCACAAGGGATCAAATTTATCATATTTTCCTTTGTCCTTAGGTCTTGCATTCCACACAAGGATAAAATATCCAACAAAAAATATCCTTTGAAGTGTAATATTTTGTCATCTTCTTATTTGAAAATATTCTTATGTGTAACATTTCTATTTTCATCCAATTCAACTAGCTCTAACACACTTTGAGAAAATGTTGTCATCAATATCCTACAACAACTAGTACATAGGATTTCATCAACCAATTTACATCTTTACATATGTTGTATGTATACTTTCAAATGGGCTCATAATAATAGAAACTTTATAGGTTAGCCTATCCACCCATAGTAAAAACTTTAGTTTATCATCCCATATTTTCTTATTTAAGGCCAAAGTCCTCTTGATTTTATTCATGTGAGACTTTTGTTGCTAGAATCTACCTACCCATTTCCTTTGGGATTATAGAGAGATGATAAAACAAGGTTAACACCATACTGATCACAAAATTTTGAATTTTTTTGTGATCTAAAACATTTGTTGTTATCCATAGTAATTCTTGTAGGTATGTCAAACCTAGTTATAACATTATTTAGCAAAACAATATTTACTACCTTTGATGTTGTATTGCAAGTTGGGATTTCCTGAACCCACTTTGTAAATTAATCAATTGCAACTAGGATCCAATTGCATTCATTGATATATTTCTCTTATATCTCACCTATGAATTCAATTCCCCAATGCTAAAAGGAAAATCTATAGTCATTCGTAAAAGGGGAAAATAACCTACAAAATTTAGTTTCCCAGTGAATCTTTGATAGGAATCACATTTCCTCACCTTTGCTACATCCTTGAATAAGAAAATCCTCTATAATACCACCCTAAATACTTTATATTCAATCATATTTTCTTTGAAATGACCTCCATAAATTCCCTAATGGAATTGTTCAATCATTTTCCTAGACTCTTCTTGATTAAAGTGTTTGAGTAGTAGTCCACTTAGGTTCCTCCATATCAAATAGTCATGGAATAAAACACACCATTGGGACTTTATCTTTAAAGTTATCTACTGGTGTTTATGTTGAACATCCAGAATACTAAGAGGGGGGTGAATCAGTATTCCACAAATCTATAATAAAATCCACTTAACCATTATTACAATTTTGACTGAATCAACAAGAAAGAACATAGAAACAAGTCAATGCAATCACACACATGAACACTAGGATTTTTACATGGAAAACCCATCATGGGAAAAACCACGGTGAGGGTTAACTCACAATATATTATATCTGGATACAAAATATTATGGGGCTCACTACCAAGACTCACTGTCCTTAAAAGGCTCATAGCCTGAGTACAAAAGATGGCTCACTGCCAAGATACAATGATAGTGGCTCACTACCAAAAGAATGAACTGATTGAATACACCTTCAATGTGTAGGGTTAGTTCCACTTAAGCTAAGAATATAAAATACATCGCTCAACAAATCTATACTACTGATAAAACATTTAGGCTCAGATCTTTTTCTTTGTTCACTTGCTCGCACACACACACACACACACTTTTCCTTCCCACTCTCATGCATATATCTTTCATTACTCAAAGCATCTTATATATACAAGCATATCTTATTCATCAATTAGGTCATCCTAATTGGATGAACACAAAATAACCACAACCTTTCTTCATCGGCACCATATAGGATTTGAAAATTTTATCCATGTAGTGCAATATTCCAAGTATAACATATTGCATTCGCTGAGTCGGCCAAGACTAAAGCACAATTTTCCAAACCAACAAATAATCCTCAAAGAAAACACCTTATGGATCTAAGAACACATTAATTTCCCATCATACTACTAGTAAAGAGAGTATCAACCAAAACCATAATGCAAGAATGTTCACCTTAGTAGAATGCAGAGTCTCCCACACAATATACTTCACACAAAACAATAGTAGGATATAGAGTTAAACTCTGTCAAAGATAACTTTTTGTTCATAGAAAAAAGGCATCTCAAGATCTAGGAAATAGTAGTCTGAATGAGTCAATAAAACATGGTTAAGAGATTAGAGTCATATCAGATCTTGCGATGAGTTCTGGACTCAAATACTGACATACTGATCCATCACAAAGGAGTATTACTAGCAGAGAACAACTTCTGGTAACCCAAAAAAACTTCTCATATAGTTATCACCATGTAGTTATTACCATGTTGACATCAATGACAACATAGGAGCAACCGACACAACCATCCATACTTCATGCTCATGTTGTAAAGCTTCCAACAATCTCCCCATTTGGCATTGATGGCAACATGCATGACAAAAACTTTTCAAGTATACCGCAACTGAATGTTCTTACTACTCCCCTTATCAAAATTGTTCACAATTTTTTTTTCCTCTGACTCTTTATCTCTCCATCTCTTTATCTTTCCCCCTTTGACATCAATGAAAAAGGAAGGGGTCTGGTAGAAGAATGTATATCAAAAAAATGTAGTCAAGAGGACATAATTAACCTGAAGAAGAACCTCTGAGACTCTCCAAGATAGCCTTCCATGACACTTTACCTTCCTCCCATGAACCTTTTGCATTGACAAGAGTCTTGTAAAATAGCTCAAGTTTAGTTAGAGACTCTATACCATTTATTAAAGTATTGGAACTAAGATTGATCTCCGATAATTCATAAATACAACTAAGAGCAATAGAAACAAAAGTATGTCTATATTTAATCATGTCTCTGAGTGCCACAAACTTCTTGATAACATATGTTCTTTGATCCTGTAGAGAGAAAGATTTGTCCTGAAGCTGCACAATGTAGGACCACCTTTGATTATATTTATCTTCTACTAATATGCATGAGTGTATTTAATCATGTCTCTAAGTTCCACAAACTTCTTGATAACATTTGTTCTTTGATCCTATAAAGAGAAAGATTTGTCCTGAAGTTGTACAGTGTAGGACCACCTCTGATTATCTTTATCTGAACTGCTAATCTTCCTGAGTGCTTAGTCGAGACTCACTCATCCTTATCTCATTTCTCATATCCAATGTATTTCTAGAACAATCTAGACAAAAGGAAAGTAGTTCTTGTGCCTCTTTTTCACAACCTTGTACCTTTTCCAATTCCATCATTACTCGATCATGTGAATTCACACATTTTCCTTTGATATCATTCAAATCTTCTTCATCAAACCTAATTCCAACAAACTTTTCAAATCTAGAGATGTAGACTTTCATGGAAGTAATCATGCCACAGAGATTCTCCACAACATAAATAGATGAATCAAAATTAGCATCGGGAATAACCTTCTGCAAATCTTCCAAAGCTCTTTGAATACTTTTTCTTTCACGCCCATGTTCAAGCTTACTTTCTTTTGCATCTTCTAGCTTCACTACACTCTTCCTTTTCTTCCCTGTTCTGGTCATGCTACCAGAGATACTTTCTTCATAGAGATGCTTAGGGATTACCACAACACTTACTAGAATCCTAGACCTTTTGTTCATCCTCATTTGAAATGTTCCAAAGAATGCAACAAGGGAAGATTCTTGTGCATCCAAACTACCAAGATTTACCATGAAGTTCCTAATTTGATAGGCAATAGACTTTGAATTTGACCATTCTAACCTTCTTATTACCAGTAACTCTTTCAAAAAGTAAAAGAGTATACAAACAACCAAATTTCCATATTGAAAAGTATTCTTTTTTCTCTTCTTGATATCCTTTAAATTCTTGAAAAGATGTATGCGAATTAGTTCACACAAGTCATATTCCATACTTCTTAATACCATATCAACAATAATATTCACCACATCAGTAGAAACTATAGAGTCATTGTTAGGGATAAAAACTTTATGACCAATGACCATAGCATCATACCTTATTACTAGATCAACAATCGATCTCAAACGAATTTCTTTTCCTTTAGAACTCACACCTATAACCTCAATTATTTCTTTCTCATTCATAGTCTCCAGTTTAGGAATCGGTCTGGAGGAACATAGACCAGTTACATCTCTAATTGCTTCTCTGGTAACTAGATGTCCCTCATCAATCCACAAAGATTCATCATGAATTTTTCTCAATACCATTCAAATATATTTCTTCTCAAATTCAAACAAAGGAACTTTCCTCCAAACATCCAACTTTTTCTCAACTAATACTCTATAGGCATCATGATTCTCTCTTAGTTCATTTTCCCAAAGCACATTCAACTGAACTAACAACATTTCTTCAATCTTACTATAAACAAATACATAAATATCTTATGTAGGAAACAATCTCAGAGGGATGCAAGAGAATGCACCAACAGATTCTTCCGACACATTTCTCATATATCTCTTCAACCTAGCTTTATCTGCATAATTCACAATATTTGAATTATCCATCAATAAAACTGAAAGATTGTGCAAATAGGAATACCTCTAAAAATGCCAACCAGAAATGTATAGACGTCCTACTTCAAATTCGTCTATTATTTTCTTTAAATTCTAAAACTTTAAATTCCTTTCTAAAATTCCTTTGCATGCTTCTCTGAAAGTACATAGGTCTTATTCCTTTCATTCTGAATGATTTTGCAATAAATGCTTCAAATTGCAGGTAGACTTCCTCAAAAATTGTGTATGCTTCCATTCTTCCAAATTCCATAGACTTCATTCTCCATAGATGCAATTGATAAAATACTTTAATCTTGTTACCACATTAAATATACTTCTATCATGATATGACACAAGTAACAATAAGGGGGTTTATTAGATTTTCTAAAGATTGCTCCCCCTTAGCCACTGCTTTCATTTAGAAATTGATGGGAGTATCTGTACCGGAGGTCAACATAGATAAGACTGATGATTCCTTTCTCCAAATCCTTTCCATTTCTTTTCTTGTCATTTCTGGATCAAATTTTTGATCATTCTTCTTTGCCGAATAGATGTTCTTCTTTCTTCTGCTGTTACTACTAGGATGTTCCAATTTTCTACACTTACAACAAGTAACATTCTTCTTTCCATTTTATCTTTGATCCAACAGACTATCTTTGTATCCATTCTTCTTTCCCTTAGAATCATTCACATTATTTTTGCATTCCTTTACCTTATGACCAAATTTATTACAGGAATGACAAACACCATTGAGGTATAAATACCTTTTTGCATCATGCCATTTTATAGGAGTTTTTCCATAATTGCTTCTTTGCTCCTTGACCTGTTTATCTTTGTCCCACATCTTCTTACCAGTGAATTGCTTTGCTTTAGAACTTTGACCTTTTTCAAACCCTAAACCACTCTTATCACTTTCTAGTCTTTGAGAGTTAATCAATTCATCAAGCATCGCTAAGCTTATCTTAATTTTTTCTTCAAAACTCTTTTCCCTTTATAGATTAGATCTCAGGATTTCTACTTCTAATTCAAGCTTTGCGCATTCATCCATCTTCTTTTGAATTTCAATTTCCTGACATTCTTCAATTCTTTTCTTCCCATCCAAATGTTCCAGAAGGCTAGTGATGATTTCTTCTCCTTTAGTCAATAGATTGCATGCATCCATACTTGTACTTTGTGACTTTTCAATGCGCTCATTTTCTTTTATCAACTTTTCCTTCAGGGCTTCCATTCTACTAAAAATTTAGCAGAGACTACTTCCAAGGGAAAAAATTTCTCATGTTCAAATTTTGGGACCTTCCTCAAGCTGTTAGGCTTCTTACGAGGAACCAAGCTCTGATACCAATTGTTGAACATCTGGAATGTTGAGAGGGGGGTGAATCAATATTCCACAAACTGATAATAAAATCCACTTAACCATTATTACAATTTTTACTAAATCAACAAGAAAGAACATAGAAACAAGTCAATGCAATCACACACATGAACACTAGGATTTTTACGTGGAAAACCCAGAATGGGAAAAACCACGGTGAGGGTTAACTCACAATATATTATATCTGGATACAAAATATTATGGGGCTCACTGCCAGGAATCACTGTCCTTAAAAGGCTCATATCTTGAGTACACAAGATGGCTCACTTCCAAGATACAATGATAGTGGATCACTACCAAAAGAATGAACCGATGGAATACACCTTCAATGTGTAGGGTTCAATTCCACTGAAGCTTAGAATATAAAGTATTGCATCACTCAACAAATCTATACTATTGATAAAGCATTTAGTTTGTAATCTTTTCCTCTATTCACTTGCTCGCACACACAATCACACTTTTCCTTCCTTCTCTCATGTGTATATCTTTCATTCTTCAAAGCATCTTATATATATACAAACATATCTTATTCATCAATTAGGTCGGCCTAATTGGATGGACACAAAATAACCAAAACCTTTCTTCGTCGGCACCATACAAGATTTGAACATTTTATTCATGTAGTGCAAAATGCCAAGTCGACTATTAGTCTTCATAATATATTGCATTCACTGAGTCGGCCAAGACTAAAATAAAATTCTCCAAACCAACAAATAATCCTCAAAGCAAACACCTTCCGGATATGAGAACACATTAATGTCCCATCATACTACTAGTAAAGAGACTATCAACCAAAACTGCAATGCAAGAATGTTCACCTTAGTAGAATGCAGAGTCTTCCACACAATATACCTCACACAGAACAATAGTAGGATACAAAGTTAAACTCTGTTAGAGATAACTTTTTGTTCATAGCAAAAAGATGTCTCAAGATCTAGAAAATAACAATTTGAATGAGTCAATCAAACATAGTTAAGATATTAGAGTCATATCAAATCTTGCAATGAGTTATGGAATCAAATACCAACATACTGATCCATCACAAAGGAGTTTTACCAGAAGAGAACAACTTTCGGTAACCCGAGCAAACTTCTCATATAGTTATCACCATGTAGTTATTACCATGTTGACATCAATGACAACATAGGAACAACCAACACAACCATCCATACTTCATGCTCATGTTGCAAAGCTTCCAACAATTTATTCCTTTTAGATGGGAAATTCATATTAGTAGGTAGAAGATAATATCCTTGTACCAAAGATCACTTTCTAAGGGACACAAAAAAGCACATGCTTATCACCATTTTAATTTACCTTTGCTACTTCTAGGTTATTATTTTCCATCAATTTTTCTAGACACTAACATCTCACTAGCTTTGTTCTCTAAACCTTGATATCATGTTCTTGTATTTTATTTATTTATCTACACCTTTTCCTTGAAGCCTCTTGTTGAGTGAGTATTTCCTTAACAATTATATGTGGAAAAAATACAAGTATCTTTGTATCAATCTCGTATGACAAATTATTTTACATCTTTAACCAAGTCATATACACATTTCTCCATCACTAAATATTTCAATTCTAATCCTTGAAAGGATTTACTAAATAATTCTTTTGGCTATTCATAACCTTCTTTATTATTTTGTAACAACATAACACTAATGGTGTGAAATAAAGTGAACGAAAATAGATAGAAAGGTTTATAATAGTCTAGTCTTACTAGAATAGATGTTTCCTTAAAAGATTATTTTATTTTGAAAAACACCTTAGTCAATTTATTTCTCTAGGAGACTGGCCATCCCTTTTTTAACATATTAGAAATGGGATTACTTGCCTTAGTAAAATTTGACATAAATATTATCAAGAAATTTATCTTTTTGAAAAGGACTAAATTCTTTCAACTTTTTTGGGCTTGGGAATTATATCAATTAACTTAACACTTACTAGATTTATTCTTATCCCATATTTTGACATGATGTGCCCTAACAATTTTCCTTCCTTCATGCCAAATGTACACTTCTTGAGATTTAAGGAAATCCCATATTCTACTCACCTTGTAAATATTTGTGTCAAGTGCTTAGAATGGTCATTTCTATCCTTAGAGTATACTATTAGGCCATCTTGGAAAGAAATCATTATTTCATCTTATGGCCAATGATGCAACATTCATGGCACATTGGAAAGTGGACCCTATATTCTTGACTATAAATGGTATTATTACATAGACATGTATGCCCCAAGGAGTTATAAATTTTCTCTTGTGTTGTTTAGAATCCTTGACCACAACTTGATTATACCCAGAGAAGCCATCCATCATTGACATCAATTTTGATATGATCACATTTGTAGCAAACAATCCATTCTTGGAATAGGGTAGTTGTCTTTAAGTGATTTTATATTCAAGTTTCTAAATTCAACACAACCTTATTTTCCCATTTTTATTCCTAACCAAAACCAGAATTAACACCCATTCTAAGTTCCTGATTGGTTTGATGATACCCTCTTATTTTAGTTTAATTGACTATTTTTTTATTTTATAGGAAGGGACATGATAAATATATCTTTGCTTCTAGAAAATGGATTTGTATTTGGCTTCAAAGAAATTGCATGTTAGAAGGTGTAGACACCTAAATTTGGACACTTACATTTGTCCAAGTTTGTCCCTTTTCGTCTAAACATCCTCTTATCCGCATTAATTAGGTAATATTGCTATTATCTAATTAATCCCTTAATCTCTTCTAAACCCCTAAGGTATTTAGTTAACAATTAAATACCTTACCCTTTACTCCCCTTTCATCAAATGAATTAAATAAATATGACATTTATTTAATTCCTTACATGTCACATCCTCCATCACCTTTGGCTTAATCTTAATCCACCTCTTAATCTCATCATTAGAGATGTGCACATGTCTAATCCTTGATTAGGATGTGTCACATCCTCCAACTTTTGCAAGTTGGCTTCTAATCTTCCTTAACCACTAATTATCTTCTAATCACTGATTAGCTAATCCAATCAACATCTTGGTCAACTTTCCCCATCCCCCAAGGAATTTTTAATTCCTTTTTGTCTTCTCCATGTGAATTTTTAATTCACATTTATTCATCCAAGACCCCTCTCTTCCCAATGTGAATTTTTAATTCACATTTATCTTTCCAAGACTCTCCTTATTCCCATGCAAGTTCTAGAACCTTTGACTTGTCACATCAGTTACATGTGGATAAGTACTTACTTTTTTAAGGACCTTGTCTTATCCAAGGTACTTCTCACCTCTCTTTTTGGAACCTTGTCTTATCCTTAAGATATCCCCAATCACGTGAATTTTAAATTCACTTTTATTTATCCAAGATTATCCTCTTCCCCATGTGATCATTGTGAGGTCACATCATCCCATTTTCCAAGGTACTTACAAGTACCTTCCCATCACATGTCACCTTCCATCTCATGTGTCCTTGTGACACATCATTTGCCACATGGAAAGATGTGAGGGCTTGTGAGTCCTCAACTCACCATAACCCTACATCTTGCCCATGGTGGCAAGATCTCAACTGTCCATCTTTCTAGGGCTTCTCTCTGTAAAATGAAAGAATTTCCTTTCATTCTCTCATTAACACATTCTCATTTCAACACATTCATTCACAACTTCATCTCTCAAGCTCAAGCATTCAACTAACTCTCTCAAGCTCAACCATCCACCATTGTTGCACATTCAAGCTTTCATTCCATCCATTTGGTTCATCTTCTCAACTACCCACATCCTTCATTTGAATCTTTATCAAACCCTCATCGTTTTCCATCCACTTTCATCGGTCTTGCCATCGAAGGAGCACACAAAATCAACCATCAAGGGCCAACCAAAAGATCAATTCAAGACAAGGTAAAAAATCTGCTTTTTGTTATCTTTCTTTGTTTTTGAGTTCAACTAGGCTTATCTCGAGGTGTCAATGTTGTTTTCCTTGCTTTTTCATGTTGTTTTGCATCACTTAGAATAGAATCACTTCACTGGTTCACATTTCTGGCACGCTCGGTGGGACCCACAAATGAGTCCCTATCTTTTATGTTTTTTGTTGTTTAGGTTTTTGTAGATTCAAGTTGCAGAGAGGTGACCCCGCCCATAGTTGGGTGAACCTACCCTTACAGAGGGGCGAACCCACCCTTATAGAGGGGTGAACCTGCCTTTGAAATAGTCATTTTCACCTTCCGTTCGGTCATTTCTAGCACCTGTTTTCCCGTTTCGAACATCCGTTTGTCTATTTTGAGCCTCCGTCTCCTCGTTCCAAGAGTCATTCATCCATTCTGATCATTCAATTACTCATTCAGAGTAATCGTTCATCCATTATGAGCTTTAGTCTCCTCATCCGAGAGTCAGTCTCCCATTCTAAGCATTCGTTTCC
Organism: Sequoia sempervirens; assembly: GCA_007258455.2. Lineage (NCBI taxonomy): Eukaryota > Viridiplantae > Streptophyta > Pinopsida > Cupressales > Cupressaceae > Sequoia > Sequoia sempervirens. Next base: position 36,664 of record VDFB02155925.1, read on the forward strand.
TCGATCCAATCATCTGTCTCCCCGTTCTGAGAGTCCGTCTACCATTTTTGAGAGTTCGTTTCCTCGTTCCAAGGCTCTAAAGGCAGATAGGTGAACCTGTCCCCTAGAATAGGCAAACCTGCCCTCCAGAATAGGTGAACTTGCCCTCCAAAATAGGCAAACTTGCCCTCTAGAATAGGCGAACTTTCCCTCTAGAATAGGCGAACCTTCCCTCCAGATAGGCGAACTTTCCACCCAGATAAGAGAACCTGCCCTTCAATAGGCGAACTTGACCCATCGATAGGCAACCTTGCCCTCTAGGTAGGCTAATTTTCCCAAAAGCAGACCTTCATCCATCTTCTCATCATCGTCGTTCCCATTCATCAACACTTTCCATAAGTCATCATTTCATTGACCAAACCACATAGGTGCTTCTTAAAACATCATTAGAGTCCATATCTATCATCAAATCATCCATCTCAATCATCTAGACTTCGTTTCAGGGGTTTTGATTTTTATGCAGAAACTTCTGAAGGCCATAACTTTTGACTCGGGTGTCCATTTGGGCTGAAATTTTATAGGTGGTTGCATTATGAGGTGGCATGTGGATTCTAAATTTACCCTTAGGTAGTTGGTCCCAATTTTGACACATTTTTGGGGCCTCAAACTTTCATATTGACCCTCAAAATCGCGATTTAGTGTTTTTTTTTCAGTTTTTGAAAAATTATTTTCATTAATAACTCATAATGCAGGTCTTAGATCTAGGATGTTATTTGGAAATTCACCCTACCTTGGTTTTATGAAGTTTTTTTGGAAAAAAATGGACTCTCAAAGGTATGCTGTGAAGTTTCCTAAAATGGCAAAATTTGATAATTTTTGAAAACTGCCAAATTTGGAAAAATCTAATTGTCAGCATCTTATGTCCTCTAGTTAAAACCCTTGAACTTGGTTTAGAATCAATCCTATCATATCCTCTAATCCAATCCCAATTTGAGCTTCAACCCGAAACCCCAATCTGAGCTTCAATCCGAAACCCCAATCTAAGCTTCAATCTAAAATCCCAATCTGAGCTTTAGTCCATCTACATTCTCCCAAGGTCATTCGTTCATCATTCGAATCATATCGATACAACATCCGGAAACATCTCTAGATTATGTATCCCTCATTTTTTTCCCCTGTCCAAATCCTCTAAAATTCGTTTGAAGTCATTATCCAAATTGACCTAAGTGTATGAATTTGATTGTCATCATCCATAGCCACTTAGGATCGTCATCTGTCCTAAGTTAGTCATCATCATTCAGACCAATCAATCCACTTTCAATATCAAGGTGGATTTGGTTCTGCAATCATCCATTTATCCTTTAATCCGATCAATCAGTATCCTAAGTCACCTAGGGTAATCTCTGAACTTGGTTTAGAATCCCTTCCATCATCCTATTTGATCCATTATTTGATCTTATCAATCATCTCATCTCATCGATCTTATCCAATCTAATCCAATCACATCCCTATCCAATCACCTTCGACCGAATCAATCTATTTCCATCTTGAGGTATATTCGTGGTCATAATCATCCAGTGGTAATCCAATCTCATCGAACCTCTGAACTTGGTTTAGAATCAATCCCATTGTATCATCCAATTATCCTAATCTGAGCTTTAATCCAATCTCGATCTGAGCTTGAACTAAATCTCGATTTGAGCTTTAGTCTGTTTCCATCCAAAATATTTGATCCATCCTATTTATCCTTTCATCATCACGAATCCTTATCCTCCATCAATAGTAGTCAAGGGAAACCTTAATTACGTCGATGACCATAACAAAAGTCTTGTCAATCAAGAGGTATACGACATGGATCCCCTTGACACTGTCATCGCTAGTAAGCTTTCTCCACCTACTTTCCACAATCCAATCACCCCTTCAAGCTATCTCGTTATGTCTTCATCCATGCCTAATCACACTCCTTATGCTACCTTTGACAAGGGATATCCAGTATCTTCCCCATCCGCATATTCATCATGTCCTTCATCTACATCATCCTCTTATCCAACACCCACATTCTCTTATCCTAGTCTGCCATTCCAATACTCCTATTACAATCCCCCATCCATGTCCCCCTATCCTAATCCTCCATACCAATCAACCTATCCTAATCCTACATCCACATCTCTTTATCTTAATCCTACACCCACATCGACCTATCCTAATCCACCATCCCAATACCTTTATTATAACCCACCACCCATATCCTCTTGTCCTAATCCACCATCCCAAAATCCCTATCTTAATTCCCCATATACTTCCTCTAACATCAATCCACCATCCATGTCCTCCAATCCTAATTCACCATACCAATATCCCTACCTTAACCCTCCATCTAATCCTAATCCCTCATCTACTCCTAGTCCTACATCCAATCCCATTCCTCCATCTAATCCTAATCCTCCATCTACTCCCAGTCCTATATCCAATCCCATTCCTCCATCTAACCCTAGTCCACCAATCCATAATCCTCATCCTCCACCAATCCCTAATCCTTCGTCTATTCCCACCACACCATCTTAGTGTAGAGTATGCAAGTTTCTCACTCCAAAAGTTCTCCAAGGATTTATGACAAAGAAGATATCGCCAACTCCACACCTTGAAGTCGTGGAACCATGCCATCCCAACCCATCATCCATGGTCACTAGTGATGAGACCCTTCACCATACCACACCTATCATCGATGGTACCACCCCTAACACCACTCAAATCGTTGACACCATTGAAACCATCACTGAATCCATCGAACCCCCATCTCCTACTCCAGAAGCCATAGAACCCATCGACTACAATCCAATCCAATCCACTCCTCCTACTCCTACTAGCACCAAAGTCCATTCCCATGAACCTCATGAATCCTCCATCCTCCCATCTCCCTCACTTGAGGAGCCCGTTTGACACTCCGATATCATGCCTCCCGCACACGAGGAGTCATGCCAAGAGCTTGATCCAGAGCATACCAACATATCCCCTCCTCTCGATCAAGATCCTGCCATCCCATCTAGTCCATCTCAAGATCACAGTCCCCCATCCATTCCATCCAATGATCCCCTTGTCTCTCAAGATCCAACTGCTCCATTGTATGATCTCTTATCACCCACTACCACAAATCCAAATCCTATCCTATCACTTAATCCCTCTCCACGGTACCACCCATCAGTGCTGCTCACATCATCTCCATCATGAGTCATCCTCATCAGGTCAGCCTATCCTCCTCCTCTACTATGTCCTTCTCTCTATCTCAACAATCCCGCTCATCCATGATCGGGGATCACGGCAAAGGTGCGACCAGCATCCTCCATCCACCTATCATCCTCAAAATCCTACCTCCATCACTCCATTCATGTATTCTCCATCTCATCCATCTCCTAGCACCCATCCCATTAATATCAAAAGCACTTTGGATTCCAAAGTAAAAATGCATAAATCCAACATCCACATGAATCTAAAACTCCCCATGTCCCCTCTAAAAGACATTGTGAAGAAAAGAAAAATCAAATTGACAATCAAAATCAAACCCATCGGCCACAAAGGCCCACCAAAGAAAAAATAAAAACCATGTGGATCCCAAAGAAAAAAGATGCAATGCCTTCAAATGAAGCATCCATAACAATATCCAAAGTTTCTAATCCCAATGCTACACATTCTCATCCTCCATCTCCTAAATCTATTTTAGGTCCTTATGTCCCAAAATTGACTATCCCATCTCCTCCATTATCCCCACATTCTCCATCCACTAACCCTCCTATCTTTTCACATCCACCACCATATGTGCCAATGTTGGTCCTAAACACATCTCCCCATCACACATCCACCCCATCATTCCATCCATACACTTTCCAACATCCCATCCATTATCCTGCATATCTCCCCCATCAAATCCCTTTAATCCATTCTCTTGCATAATCCATTTATCCTAATAATAAGGTTGTACCAACATCCAACAGTCGCTTCAAACATGGGCTCTTAATACTTCGTATGAAATTTGATGCTTGAGTCCTTCATCCATCTCCTTATCACATATATTCTAAATCCCCTTATCCACATCCCTATCCTTATCCATCTCCATCTGCATGCTATCCAAAACGTCAAAAAAGTAAAAAATATCAAAAAAAAAAAGTCAAATAAAAAGTAAAGAGAAATAATTCGCTCAATGGTGAAAACTTGGAAAACAAGCGCCTTGGATAAGTACCATGATGAAAACCTGGCAAACAGGTGTCATGTGTAAATCCCCCATCTAGTTTACTTCACACTTGGGGGCAACTCCATCCTCTTCACCCATCTCCTCTGTCCCCCCTACCATCCACATCTTATCTACCATATCCCATTTATCCCAATCCCTCCATCCTCCTTGTGATCTTGATATTGATAAGGGAAAACATATAAACATGCTTTGGACACCTCTTGGCATACATTCCCCTCATTCACACACTATCCTAATCCTTATTCGTATTTGTCTACCTTCCTTGTCCACCTGTCATGCTACCATCCATCTCCCTCCCTCATCCACCTATCATATCCTCCTCCATTTATCTCCTTTATCTTCCTATCCACCCATATTCCATCCCTCCTACCTCATCACACATGACATATTTAGAGTGGGGGCATCTATCTTCCTTTGTGATATAGTCCTTGGAAATATCATCCATCCATCGTGGCAATCTCTTCCATCTCCCCATCCTTATTTACCTATCCATCATAGCCTCTCTTCCATCTCCCCATCCTTATCTTCCTATCCATCATAACAATCCCTTCTATCTCCCCATCCTTATCTTTTATCTATTCATCATAACAATCCATTCCTTATCCCTCTATCCATCCATCCCTTTCATCTCCCTATCCTTATCTTCCTATCCATCTATCATAACAATCCCTTATGTCTCCCCATCCCTATCTTCCTATCCATCTATCATCACATCCCTTCCATCCCCCATCCTTATCCCCCTATCCATACCTCTTTATCCTCCTTCCATCTCATAATCCCTTGTCATTGGTATCTGGCTGTTAGCTCACCCCTCATGCAATCCAATTCCTTCTATCTCATCATCATCATTCCCCTTTCTTTCAAACATCTTTCCAATCTCCTATCACTTTTCATCATTCATCTATCCATCATATCATCCTCCCAATTCATCTTTTGGTACTTTGGATAACTATCCCCTCCCTGAGCTTTGTGTAGTCACCATCATCCTATCTAATCCAACATGTCTATCATGTCTCATCATTTCGGTCCCATCATTTTATCCCCTTATCAGGGTTATCTCGTCATCCTTTATCCATTGTTTGTCTTTGGTCTTTTGTCGAACTACGTTGCCCCTGCGCTTTCACATAGGTAGGGTCGATCATTTGATCCACCCTCAGGGATTTTATTTGTCCAATCTTTGTCCTCCATCCTTGTCTCCATCGTCCCCTTTTCACTTTTATCCATGGTCTTTTATTGAACTATGAGGGCTCCACGCTTTCACATAGGCAAGGCTAATCTTTGATCGGCCCTCGAGCCCCTAGGTCATTAGGGTGCGTCAGTCTCGTGTCTTGTCTCTCTTGTATCGTGTCATCAAGCTATGTCCTTATCTTGTTGATTCTTAAAAAATGAGATACCCTTGTATCATCAGATCCAATCTGGTGAGATGATTTTGGTTTTGATGTTTTGAAAGATGGATGAAGATTTTGATTTGATCCTATGTGTACCTAAAATACTCTTGTTTACAAGACCTCGGTTTTGAAGGACACACTTTACTTCTCATACAAGATGCTCAAATTGCCGAAAAAGATTTGGATTTTGCTGATAAAAGAATTCATACAAATTGGGATTGTTTCTTGATGCACGTCTGTAAAAGTTGAAAAGCAATCTCTGTCTAAATTTGTAGAGCATTGAGAGACGCTTTGATGATATTTTGGACTAAGAGTTTTTGACTTTGGTTTCCGGATTTTGATTTTGTGTGAAATCATTTGAGACACATGTGTGGGGTCTAATTGTTCTTAGCTTTGCTTAATGACTTCCTTTTACCACAAACAATTCTTGATTAGGTTTTCAAACTAAATGTCCAATGTCTTAACTTCTTATCATCCCACAAAGTGTATTATGTGGAAATCAAGGAAATCAAGGCAAATGTTTCCTATTGTCGACTTTAGTAAGAAAATTGAGATATAAATTTAAATGCTTAGAAACCTCTAACGATAGAATCCCTAGGGCAAGCAATAGCACTTAAATTTTTTCAAAGATGTTTGCTTCCTAAAGGGTTTGAAATTTGATGATAATGTTGAATGTTTTTTTTCCCAATGTTTACGATCAAGCAAAGTGTTTTGTTTCCAAGAACATGCACAACCCTATGGATATGAAAGACAATATTTGTTGAATCCCCACTTGGATAAATTTAGTTACATCTACTTTTAGCGGATTATTAGATGCTTGACCACACAGGCTCCCCCTTACAGTGCACTCGCTTCTTAGGTCAACCAAACATCAGAACCCATGAATCTCCCATGGCATACTTCTCATCTCTACTAAAAGCCATAAAATTATGGGGCGGCTTCAAAACGACCGTTCTTGCACCAACAAATAGATCAAGGATTTTGGCCTTTTCTAAACAAGGGTTTTAATGCGGGCATTTTGTTCATGGGGGACCATCCATGTGGTGAGAGACTATTGCTGCCCTTCTTGTCAGAATAATCCTCATGATACCTGCCTTTCCTCAAGTATCCACACTTATATACCAGTTGGAAGTCGCTTGGCTTTAGTGTGTTCCCGCTTGGGTCGTTCTCTTGGGTGATTACTTTTTCCCACAAGGCAGGCCCTCTAAGATAACACAAAAGTGAGCAAACACATCCGTAGTTCGATCGATCTTTGTTGAGAAACAAAGAGAGAACACACGCGATATGTTCCACTCACACTCGCAAGATTTTTTTGTTTTTAGGATCCAAATAGAAGTGTGGAGGAAATCACTTACACAACTTAAGATCACCAAAAGCCTTTTGATTCTCAAGATCATCGTGAGGCGCGAGAGAAGTGCATACGTCTTTTAGGTGATATTATTTTGGGTAAGTGATTACAAAACAAAGATGCACATGTTCATTTTAAATCCTCAAAGAAATGATTTGATTCTTTTTAAAGCACAAAAGTGAAAGATGAAAGTTGCTTGTTCAATTGTTAATGTTAAACAAAATCTAGTAAATTTTCCTAAAGTTCTTTTTAACCTTTTGCCTTGTTCATTTTAAACCAAAATTGAAATCTATTGAGTCCTAAAATCTTGAAGGGGTAAAATTCTTAAACTTGAAATTATTATTGCTTCCACAAAAGTGTCTAAAGAAACTTGATACAAATGGATAAATGATGCTATTCTTCAATCTCCTCCTTGCTCCTTCCTTGCTTCCACCTACAAAAACTAATTAATCCAAGAAAAACAGAGGCAAAAAATAGGTTAATAACTCAAAATGATCAAAACCAAAAAAAGCACATGTCAAAAAAATTTGAAATTTGGTCCTTTACCACCCCAGTGGCACAACCCGCATATGCATCACTATTTGAGAAAATTAGCGGCGCTGTATAGCATCGCTCGGTCTGACAGCGACTCTCTGCAACATAACAAAGAGCGTGATGGCGGTGGAGTTCTAGTTAGCGACACAGTTTGAAATTTGAAAACTCAGCGTCAGAAAATTAGACCAGCGTCGCAATTTAGAATTTAGAATTTTTGGGTGGGAAGGTTCCATTGGCAGAGTTTGAAGTTTGTAGCATCACTGTATGGCACCGCTGTATGGCGTCACTGGACTGATAGCAGCGTAGATTCCTGTAGACACACAAAAAACACAAAAAGCATAAAAAATTGTCAAAAAATGTGTTAAGAACTTGAGATTGGCCCTCCTTCTAGCGCCAATATGTGAACCCCAATCCTAGACCGGCACAAACATAGCAAATAAACACAATATTATACCCAAATGCAAGTTAGAACTAAGATTCACCATGGAATTCATCTACAATGCTTAAAATAGGAAGGAAAATGAAGAACAAAACAAGAGAAGCAATGAAATCCTATTTAAACATGCAAACCCTCAATCCCATGAGGGAATTGGTGCCAATTTGATGTGAAAATTGGCCCTTTCCCAACTCCTTTGCAAGATTTGTGATGATTTGATGAAGATTTATCCACTTGTTGATGAAGAACAATGAGCTCCTTGGTGAAATCTACAATAACCTAGCTAAGATGATGACAAATGCTATGAAGATGAATAAAATTAGCTCTCAATGTGAAGAGAGTAACTTTTCTCTAAGTTGTGGATCCCAAATGAGAATGAAAGCCTTCTTTTTATAGAAAGACAAGATGGAGGAATAAGCAAAATGAGGCAATGTGGGACCAATTTCCAACCAATGGCCAAATTCCACTTGTCAAGATGTGAATGGAGGAAGCTTGAGCACATTTTGATGAATGTGCACAATAAATGAAGTTAGGTGGAATTTGAAAATCATGAAATGACTTGTTGGAGAGGGAAAGAAAATGACTTAAATGCCACTTGGCTCAATGCACAAGGACATGTAAGAGGAGATAAATGCTTTGTTGGAAAGACAAACCACTTGGAGAGATTTTCAAACTTGGAGGAATATTCCCCTGAAGATGCCATGTTGGAAGAAAATAGAGATTTAATAAATCATTTAAATGTATTTTCATGTGCAAGTGGCAAAATCTAGAGGATTTAGATGATTATGATTAAATTAATCAAGATTTGATTAATTTAATAGGAGGTTAGTTGATGTGACTACATGATTTAGATTTTTGGATTGATTTAAATCAAAGTTGAGAAGAATATGATTTAGATTTAATTAAATAAAGGATTTTGATTTATTTAATTAAAGAGGGGTGATGTTAGATTAAATTAAACAAGGTTTAATTTATTTAATTTAATAGGATGACTTTAGAGATTTAATCAAATAAAAATGAATTATTTAATTAAATAGAGACCAGAGGGTTAATTAAATAACATTGATTTATTTAATTAACAAGAGAGAATGACTTAATAATATAAATAATGATTTATTGAATTAAGGGACGAAGGGTGATGATTTAGCTAAGAAGATGATTTAGGTCGAAACGGTGTTAGTAATCAGGATCAAGTGTGTTGGTGTATTTTCCATGTCTACAGATCCCATTTTTTCTATAATATTCAATCCAAGCATTAGTGTCTCTCATATTCTACAATATTTTTTGTGTACTTAAATATCAACTTAAACACATGTTTAAATGTTTCACTGCAAAGTGAAACAAGAACAACCCCAACCCCTAAACCTTATCGGGACCATGTACAATCAAAGAAAATGGTCCACAAGTCATTATTACTCTCACTATGGATGAAAATAGAGAGATTCTGCAACCTCAATATTTTCTTCATTACAATACTTGAAGTGGTCAATTTTTTGAATCTACATATACTTTTCATAAACTATAGTATACATGTATTCAATAGTAGTTAACTTATTTCTCTCTCTATGTAGCTTAACTATTTTACCTTGAATTAATATAGTAGCCAAAGATAGATCCATTTGTATACTACCACCCATAAAAGCAAACCACTTTCTAGAAAGTAGCATACCCTACTTGGTTGGACAATCCACAATGATTATGTTCATAAAATAACACTTCTTAGGCTAAGTAGTCAATTGAACTTCTACATTGTTAATAATTCCTATCATATTCACCTCCCTTTAATCCATGGAAAGAAAATTACCATAAGATTTGGATACAATCAAACCCAAATCATTTATGATTGTTAGGGGCATCAGATTGTTTGAAGCACCCAAATATAACATACAAGTTTTGACAAGCCAATTATTTATCAACAATGTGTTATAAATGGGGTAAACATGTGATTGATTATTGGATAAATATTTTCCTAAATACACCTCTATTGTTTCCACTTTTTATTTAGGAGAAATAATGGAATAAGGGTTTAATTTAGGTTGATCAAATTATTTTGTAGCAAAAAAGAATGAAAAATCGTATCCCTATGTTCAAGGATCCTACATAATTCATTGATAGGCACAATAATTCTGATTTGGTTTAATGCCTATGCTACATCTATAGGGTGTATATAGGTAATTGTATATCTTGTGGGATTGTTATATCGCTTGCTTAAGACATACAATGCATTGAAAGACCATAAGACATAATATCATTACATTTTTCACTTGTACTCTATCTAATAAATGAGAAGGAATGTGCTACTACTCCACAATATGATTCTTTAATTTTGAAGCATCTTTCATACTTGCAGGTATCTTATCTTTGCTACCTTTAGGGATAAATATCCTCTTGTTTTATGACTATTGCATTGGATCTTATCTATTTTTCACTATCATCTCTTTGGGGAATAATTCTTGATGTTTTCTCTTCTAGAATGATTTTATTTTTCTAATTCAAATTATTCTACCCTTGGAACTGTAACATTCTTTTTGTCTTTTGAAGGGAAATTCGTATTACTTAGTTGGTAATTATTTTGTGCATGTATGAGTGCAAACTTGAACCAATCTTCATTTGAGGGTGTTTGTCATTGATACATTTGTTTGATCATCTCCCTCAAATTCTAAAAAATAGGATGTGTCTACTCATATTTCCTTGGGATAATATCATAATAATTTTGAATAGATGATTTGCACCTTAATAATCAAAATGATCACTTCCTTCATCATTGAACTGATACTAAAATGCATCTAACTAACTAATATCTTTATCATATTATTCTGCATTTTCACCTTCATAGAGAAGTTCTTCATATTAATTAACAGTTAAGGTAGTCATGTAAACTCTAGGATCATGAGGAAGGTAGTAGAATTCACACCATAGAGAATAATCTTGATAATGAACACTATCTCTTCTAAGTGGGTTTTATGTTTGTTTTGATTATAAGGGAAAAATAGGGTTTGAAGGGACCTGAAAGCATTTACAACTATAGAGACAAAATATTGCTTAAAGATAACAACATTGAACCATCAATAGTAGCCAGTAGCAAAACAACAACAAAACAACAATAAAAAAATAGAGACCCATAAGCAAGGAAAATAATAGAGCAAAAAACAAAAAGAGACACTATTTCATGTTCTTTAGGGTGTTAGCCACCTCAAGTCCCTGGTTCTGATGTAGTTCAACCATGTCCATCAACTCTTTCTTCTCCTCCTCAAAGGATTTCCTTAGGTTATCCTTTCCTCAAGTAGTAGGGCCTTTATCATCATCCTTTCCAACCTTTTTCCCTTTTCCTTTTGAAACCTGGTCCTTCTCCATCAGCTCAACAAAGTACAACTGATCTTCTCTTAACTCACTTATCTTGCGAAATAGGACCTCTAAGGTTTTAGCATTGTTCTTAATCGAAATGTGGCTTACATGCAATAGCTTTTTGATGTTCGCATTGGTGTCCATAATCTTAGCCTCCATTTAAGAAATACGCTTCTCACACAAGGACTTGAAATCATAAAAAGAACACTCTAAGTCCACAATTCTATCATTCAAAATATCCGAGGAAGAACCCTTCAACGTATTTTGCACATTCTCTTTCAGGCCCCTGATCTTGATATTCACCCTGTTGAATTCTTGTAGAGTCCACTTCGCTAGCTTAAAAGTACTAGTAGCCCCTGCATGAGCCATGTCAAGGAGCTCAAACATTGAAGTGGTATAATCATTTAGATATGAGAAATCCTCAGACAAGGGGTTTACCTTAAGAGGTTTTGGCTTGCTAGGCCTCAAATTAACCCCCTCCTCCTCATGCATAGACTTCCCACTAGAGAGTTCCACACTTGGTATCTTTCCAACCAGGGAGTCGTCAATTTCAACAATCTTCTCCTCAACACCCTTCTCCTTACAATGATCCATGGTACCCTTCAAAACATCATTCAAAACCTTATTTTTCAACTTAGCAATATGCTTGGAGGCCCTTCTAGGCCTTTCCTTGGCATCCTTGACCACGACATTATCCAACAAGCCCTCTTCCATACCACCCTTCATAACAAAATCCTACCCATTAAACACCACATTATCCTTAGACCTGGACCCCCTAGAAACAACATCTATATCGTTGCTAGCAGACTGGGAATCTGACTCCTAAAGAATAATCTTCTTGGCAACTCATTTTCCTTTAGGGTTTCTCTTCTTTCTCTTCTTAGAAGGGGAGGCCACAGGGGAAGAAGACCCATCCTCGCCCTCCGCATTCCATTCCTCCTCCCCAACAACACTAGTGTCTGAACCAGTCGAGAGGGAAGCAACACTGATAGCCTTTTCCTTTCCGTTAATTGAATTAGCAGGAATGAGGGCTCTCACATTCTCCATTATAAGCAGGATGAGGTCCTCGTGTAGAACTGACGCCCTCCTATTTTTCAATTGAGCATACATAGAAACCTCCAACCAAGACAAGAGAAAGAAAGGAAACGAAATAAAAATCCCATGTTTGAAATGATTCAACAAAGTGAAATGATGGCCTAAAATTATAGTAAACTTGCCTTCAAGGGTAACATACTGCATGATAATCTCCACAATATCCACCCAAATTTTCTTTAGAGACGTCCATTCATAGCCCCAAGATGGCATCTTGATAAGCTTTTTCTGTTCATCATCCTTAAAGAACTGGTTCATGGCATCCTCATTGCTCTTCTTATCCTTGAAGAATTTGTGACCCACCAAAGGAAAACCAGTAATGACAACTATAAACTCCTCATTAATCTCAAACACTATTCCCTTAACCTATAGCTTATGATTATGTCAATAGGAAAAAAATTTGCCGAAGCCTTGGGATCATGGCCGCAGAGCTTTTTCAGGAAAGGCGTGAAATTACCATGCTCAAGAATCCTCCAAATTTTATGATTCTTCCTCAAACTAGCACAACAATGGGGCTCAATTCTGCTTCGGTCACCCCCATATTCATAATTACCAGAAGCATAAACCCTCAGATATAGACGTTTGATTGAGAGCCAACAAGCAAAGGAATACCCACAAAGCTGCAACTATAATGCAGGTACAAATGGTAATATCAATGCAAAAAATGAGCTCATCCATATCCATTATTTTTCAATAAAACCTTAGCATCCTTGGGAAGGAAGGAGTATACCCATGGCTTGAATTCATTAATTCTGACAACCTCATTAGCAAAGAAATCCGCTAATGAGTTGCCCTCTCAATAGATATGAGTGACATGAGTTTCCCCACAAGATCTTAGCATCATTATAGCATCCTCAATCAACTGATAAATTATCTAGCTAGGCTTTTGGATACCACGTAGGTAGTTAATGATTTTTAGTGAATCTCTCTCCACCCAAAGTTTAGAGTAGCCCTTTTCCAAGTCAAATTTAATAATGATGAATGCATTGTCGGCTTCCACACGGTGATTGGTCTGATTTCCCAATGGGAGTGCCACCACACCCAAGAACCTACCAATATCATTCCTCAACACCCCCGACAACCTACAGGCCCAGGGTTACCCTTGGCTACCCCATCAAAATTAATCTTAACCCACCCTAGAGGTGGGAGATTCCACTTAGTACTCAATCTAGCACTGATATTGGACTTAACAACCTTCGTTGGAAAAAGAGAAATCATCCAATTAATAATCACCAATAAATCATACCCAACTAGGCAAGAGGATGAAGCACAACGTAGAGAGTTAGAGCCATGAAGAGCAAAGTTTTCTAGAATAGCTCGACAAATATTGATGAAGACACTATCCATCTTGAGTTTAGAATCACAAAAATTTCTATTATTATGTTCTTTCTAAATACCCCAAGCAATGTGTAGGGCCATGAGATCCCAAAGCCTTCGAAGAATGGGGGAGGATGAGGGGCACTTCCACTGATTCGTAAAGCTGCAAAGAGTGCCCAAGAAAACCCAATCCAGATTCCCAAGGGCAAGAAATTCACTCCAGATGAGAGAAGAAAAATTACAACCAAGGAGAAGGTGAAAGACACTCTCTGCATTAGATTCACAAAGAACACATCTATTAGGGATCACAAATCCCCTTTTACAAAGATTATCTTGAGTTAACACTTTGCTTTGCACTAGCATTTAGAAAAAGACATTCACCTTAGGGATCAACAAATTATTCCACAATTTCCCCCAGAAAGGATAGAGGTCAGGCTTCTCCAAAGAATTGAAAAAGACCGAGGCCAAAAAAAAACTTACCATTTGCACAAGGGGCCCAAATCACACAATCAGGTCTCAAAAAATGAGGAATCCTGATGTTAGCCAGGAACTCCTGAAGGAAAATCAACAAAGGGTCCCAATCCTGAAAATCCTTCCATGCACCATTCTAGATATAGCCTACCACCATGTCACCAAAAATGAGTTTACAAATAGGAACAATAGGAGGGGCCCACAAATGATTGATTAGAGGCTCATTATCACACCAAACATCTTCCCAAAATAGAATTTTGGACCCATCACCCAACAACCACTTAACACCTTTAGCAATCAAGTCCCTGTAGGGCATAATATTTCTCCAAAAATAAGAGCCCATGGGGATAGCATCAAAAACCAACATATCCCAAGGCCTCCCCACACCAGACAAGTATTTATTTATGAACAGAGAGGCCCAACCCACCTCCCCATTGAGGAGTCTCCAAATGTTCTTCGAAAGTAAAGCCTTGTTAAAAGATCTAATATTTCTAATGCCTAGAACACCCCACTTCTTTGGCCTACACACCAGGTCCCATGCCACAAGTGGAATTATGGCTTTAGCTTCAATCCCCGACCATAAAAATCTTCTCATAATCTGCTCCATTTTATCCTCAAATTTAGCAGGAATTCTGAATAAACTCACGACATACAAGGGGAGATTCTGAAGAGTAGACAAGATAAGTTGCACTTTCCTCACCTGGCTGAGAAGCGCTCCCTTCCAACCACCCAACTTCCTACTAAACTTTCCAGGAGTCCAAGCCAGAAAGAATCCAGGGTCTTAGAAACACACAAGGGAAGACCCAAATAGGTCAATGGAAAATCACCCTGATTACAAGATATGATCCTTTTCAGCTTCAATTGGAGGAACTCCGGGGTATTGAGGAAGAAAATATGACTCTTGAGAAGATTAACACACTTCCCAAAAGCCTTCTCATAAGCCTCAATCAACACCTTAATGACCCTGACTTCACAAACAAAAGAATCACCCATCAAGATTGTATCATCAAAAAATTGTTGATGAGTAACAGGCTCACATCTGGAAGAAGGAGTGAGACCCCTCAAGGAGCCAATAGATAATGCCTTCTGAATATTCTGTCCAAGAACTTTTTCCATCAAGATGAATAGAAGTGGAGAGATAGGGTCTCCCTGCCTCAAACCATGTGAGCTCCAGAAAATGGAGAGGGAGATCCATTCACAATAACAACAAAAGAGGGAGTCGAGATAAGTTGTTCCACGAGTTGTAGAAACTTCTAGCAAAAACCAAAGTGAGCCAAAACTGCCAACAAGAACTTCCAATTGACCTTATCATAGGCCTTGAGAAGGTCCAATTTAAGAAAAAAATCAGCTTCTTATTAGCATTAAGAGAGTGGGCTAGCTCATGAACCGTAATGATAGAATCCAAGATTTTTCAACCCCTAACAAAACCACTTTGGTGTTTAGAAATCAGATCAGGAAGAATCCTTTGGAGCCTAGTAGCCAACACCTTAGAGAAGATCTTGTAAATAGAATTACAGAGGTTGATTGGTCTGAAATCCCTAAAGCCATTAACATCAACAGTCTTGGGGATCAAAACAATGAAAGTCACATTCAATTCTCTAAACAATCTTTTGGAGCCAAAAAACTCGGTAGCATTGATAACATCCTCTGCCATAATATCCTAACAAGACTAAAAAAATAGAAAAGGGAAGCCATCAGGCCCAGGGGCCTTGTTACCTTCAAAGGAAAACATCGCCTCCTAAATCTCAATTGAAGAAGGAATAGCAACCGGATCCCTATTTAGATGCTTCATGACAAGTTGAGGGATGGCATCCAATGAAGCCTCCACACAATGTTGGTCCCAAACTAAGTCATTCCTAAGAAGATGCTGAAAAAAATTAACAACCCTCCTAATAACCTCCTCATTAGTCAACAACGAACCATCAGTCATGATGGAAGAGATACTATTAGAAAACTTGTGCCTTAGGGCAGTGAGATGAAAAAAATTAGAATTATGATCCCTAGACTTGAGCCAAATAGCACAAGATCTCTGCCTCCAAAAATCTTCCTCCTTAGCAACAATGTCATGAAGCTGCACCAAGAGAGATTCCTCCCACAATTGAAGCTCCTCTAACATGCCCTTAGATTGGATTTCCCCTTGAACAAGATCCAACCATTGAATAAGAGACTTCTTTGATGAAATGCAAGGGGGTTCACCAACTCAATATGCCATGCACTTGGCATAAAAATTGAAAAATCCCTCTCTTCCTCACATGTTTTCAAGGCCTTCAAACCCCAAATAGAATCAAATGAATTTTAAGGCTTCAGTCAACTCTGAAGAGGCCTTACACAATCTATTATCGACCCAAAAAACTCAACTTAGACACCAAGAACTTAGAGTTCCTTCAATTAATGGATTCTCACAAGTATGCTACCACATTCTAGTAAATCTTCCATTTAGGACAGCCCTAAATTTTTTTTGATAGTCTAGAGAAGATAAAAAGACTATAAAAACAATTTCAAACACCAATTATTTGGTTACAAAACATATCCAAAATTTGGCATAGGTTCCTTTGTAAGGTTTGCTCCAAAAATGTGATTTTCGTGCCCAGCCTAGGACTAATTAGGCTTGTGCCAACTGGGGTTTATGGGTTCTATGAATTCCAAACACCAAAAAACTACTCCAATGGCTCAAACACATCTAATTAAACCTGCATATAGTTATTCCACCATTTGCCATGCTTTTCTTGAAGGATTTTAACAAACCCTAGCCTCAAACCTCCAAATTGCTTGAGAAGACTATGACAGCCACCTAGGGCATCAAGAAATTCCCCTTGAATATACTCCAAAATTCTATAAAAACCAAAAGGAAATCATTCATTACCTTAAAACAGACCTCCATGCAAGTTTTTAGCAATTTTCAATGGAAGAAATGAAAGTTATTGAATTTTTATTGTTGCTGCCCCCTTCAAATCTGAATCTACCCGCCTAGAGTAAAATTGTCATAACTTGAGCAAATCTTAACCAATCAACATGATACCAATTCCATGTAAAATTACATTCAAGTTAATTTAACATACAATCATTTTTTCACCATTATCTTCCCGTACCAATCTGTAAAATGCATGGAAACACAAGAAAACGTTTAGAAATTACAGAATTTCATGGTGATATTGTTGTTTTTCATTCGAATTCTCAACCACCTGATTATACAACATTGAATGAGGCATATATAGCCTTTAAAAACCATATGGGGTTAGTTACAACCAACTTTAGGACTTATGACCTTTCATCTTCCACTATATTGCATTTTTGCAATTTTGACAAGTTTACACATGATAACTTTTACAAAAAAATTGAACTTTTGCAAGATTAACCCAAATGACTCCCAACCATGCCTAATAAATTTAAATGGTCTACATAGAAATTATTGAACACAAAAGACTCAAAACTAACTAAATCCCAGCATTTGAACAAGTACACAAAAAATGACCATTTTGGCAAAATTGACTCAACAAGGTGCTCCTGCACCATTCTTAGAGTCAAAGATGTGACCAAAAGAATCCCTATTCCACTTCTTGAGATTTCTCTTCGCAATTTCCAAATTTCTAGCAACTTTGAATATCACACTCTCATCAATGCGCACTTGCCACAACTCCTGATACAATCCATGAATCTAGAATCCCTCAACCACATAGCTTCAAAACAGAAAGGAAAATGTTTTCTACCCCAACCTTGTCAGCCACAAATGAGATGGGAAAATGGTTTGAGCCACACCTCATGATCAAAGAGAGGGAACAAGAAAATTCCACAAACCACGAGGCCAAAACAAGAGCCTGATCCAATCTGACTTGGATATTATCAAAACCAACTCTTCTATTAGACCAAGTGAACCTAAAACCCGTCAAATTCACATCGATGAGAGCATTATCATCAATAAACATTCTCAACTCAGGGTGACTATTAGGGTGGGCTTGAGAGTTTCCCAATTTCTCATTATCAAATAAGGGAGTATTGAACCATGACCAACCAAGGGAAATTTAGAAAACCAACACGTAAAGTACCAAGCTCATCCCAAAGCCTCTTTCTAGCCCTCTTCAAGTTGGGAGCATAGATGCTAGAAATAACCTAGGAGAGTTGTCCCGAAGATGAACAAATCTAGTGTCCACATGATTGAAACCATCCACGATTAGAATCCCTTTAACCAATTTAGAGTTCCAAAAGGTAGCTAGGCCACCCGAGGCACCATTAGAGCTAACCCCATGAAAACCACAATCCTTGAAAAAGTTCTTCAAAAGCATCCAATTTATCCATTTGTATTTTAGATTCTTGAATCAGAAAAATATTTGGCTTATGATCCCGGATAAGGTTCTTCAGGAGGTCATGCCTATGTATGTTGTTTAACCCTCTGATATTCCAAGAAATGGTCTTCACTTGCATGAAGAGGGGGTGCTCTTAGAGCACAGATCAAAGAGGGTCTTCTGAACACCCTCTGCAATATCTCACTTGCAATCTTGCTCCCTACTTTTTTTCAAATAGGGCCTCCCTTGATCTCGTTGTTCAGAACCACAATCCAATTTTTTCCTTCTTGTGGTAACCCCTTTGTGCAGTTGAGGGGGAGGGGAAGAATTCTTCTTATTTCTACCCCTCACTGGGATATAGCCATCATCTTCCTTATTCACAGTATCTGCAACCACTAAGGCTCCCTCCCCTCCCACAAGGCCAGACACACGATCTAGGAGAGATAATAGAGCAACATTCAACTCCAGAATAACACGTTTAGGGGAGCACAAAATATTTGAAACATGGTCCACATCAATATCCTCAGAATGAAAAGCCACCTCATTCTCAGACTTCTTGGCCTCCTCATCCATTGGGGGATGAGGAACAACCTAAGCCTCATCATTGACTTCAACCTCTAAAATATTACTAACACCAAAATCACCATGCTCATGAGGAGAAGAGGACCCCTTAGCCTCCTTGACCTTCCAGACCTTAGATTGAGTCGCAACCTTAGGAGGAACTGCCTTAGCAGGGCAGTTCTTTGCCCAATGGCCCAATTTTTTGCACTTGAAGCACACAAATGAGAAAGACTCAAAAACAACATGTTTCCAACAACCCACCTTTGATCTTAGCTGAAAGAAGTTAGGCAACACAACATCTTGATCAATCATAACATAGTGCCTGATAGCAACCAGGTGCCTTCTAGAAAGAGTAGCCTCATCAATGGAAACTAACCACCTGAAAGAGCTAGCAACAGCCTTAAACACCTCTTCATCCCAGTACTCCAGTGATAGATTAGGCAGCTTGACCCAAACATGAGTAGAGTGAAAAAGGAACTTTGGCAAGTACATATTAGGCTCCCACGGGCGCAACACCAAGGTCAGACGACTAAAGATCCATGACCCTTTTGGGAAGACCAACCTTAAATCATCATCAAAAGAAAAGGAAAAAGAAAAAAAGCCTTTGGCCATAGCCACAACCTCCACTTGCCCCTTTAGATCCCATTTCTTATGAACCCAAGAACGAACCTCCTCAATATTGGGTCTAGGACCCAAAAACTTGCCCACTTGCTAAAAGTCCATTCTTGCAATGTTTTTATCCACAATAGGGTCTAGAATGGAAAGAGAAAAACCACCCTCCACGTTTGAAGAAGAAACAGACTCAGAGGCAACATCCTTACCTTTAAGCTTAGAAGAAAAAAGGTCATCCCATCTCTGCCCGAGCAAAGAAGATTGCCCCGTAGGCTGGGACTTTTCCACCAGAACATGCTCGACCCGGGAATTCGCTTTTGGGTGAGCCTCAAAAGATTCACCAAAAGGGGCCTGCACGGTAGCAACAACTGACACCACATGAATTGCAAGGACCTTTGGACCTTGAACCGATGCCTCCACCGACGAAAATCCTACACACGCCTCCTTGAAAGCAACAACTACACATTGACCCCCATAGACCACAACTTTGACCGCACTTGTGCCACACAAGCCATCCTTCCCAACAACAACACCAAAAAAAACCGAATCCATAGGCTGACCAAACTGGAATTCGCCATGATCGTCAGGGAGTGAATTCAAATTAAAATCGCTCAATCCCGCCTCACTAACGTTCTTCTCCTCAACGTTTTTTTTATGTTTGTTTATCTTGATTCTTAAATTCCTTTTACCTAATATTTTTGTTTATCTTGATTCTTAAATTCCTTTTACCTAATATGTTTCTTTGGTATCTTATACCAATCATAATTATAAGGTCTATTGTGTAAATTAATCCCTTCATTATAATGAGTTACACGATTAGGAGGTGGTATCCCCTTTTCGTTTCTTGCAAGTTTGTAAGATAGGTCTTTTATAACACCCATTAATTTGTCTAATTTCTCATCAATAGTTACAGGTTTAGCATGGGTTATCTTTGTAGGTTGATTAGGACTAACATAAAATATCTTTATATGCTCACCTGAAGCACTCATGTTACTCTCGATGTTGATAGCTATAGGATATGATTCTCTAAGAGCGTGGAATTTTAACTCTAATAAAATACCCACTCTTCACATCAAATGCAACATAGCACAACACAAGACACATGGAATAACTAGGTATGATTTCAATGGGAAGATTTCTCATTGCCATAATAAACCTACTATTAAAATCTATTGGGAATCAAGGTGTCTCAACCTTGGTAATTCCTAATTTAATTATTTATTATTATTTACATTTTCCCATGGTTATTTGACATTTAGATTATTAAATATTTGTGCTTCATCAAAAGGGGCATGAGATTTTGAGTTGTGACTTTTTCCACGTGTTGGTGACTTGAAAAATAAGTTATTAGTTGTCAAAATATGTACATTTAGTGGTCTAACATGAAAATCCTATTTTTAAGGATGTTATAACCATTTATATAGCAAATGTAAGTGCTAAAAATAAGGGATATGATTTTGGATGTGAGAATATTTCCATAAGCTATTGATAGTCTATGGTTCATGTAAGAGTATCGCTTATTTTATAGGGATTTTTATGACAAATTATAAGAAGTAAGAGTTAGGTAAGATACTATGTTTATCATGTAAGGGTTGTATGGATTTTTACCATGGTATTTCAAAACCTTGTTTTGATTGATGGTAATATTATATGGTGGCATTTTGAGCATCCATGAGTCTATATATTTAGGGCTTGTGATGGAGGTATTATGAGAAGTTACAAGTACACAAATGTTGTTGAATTGGGTGCAGGATTGAGGAAATTTTATGTATTGCAATCTCTTTGAAGAATAATACATATTTTCCCTTTTTTCCTCTTAATTTTTTTATCCAAAAGGGTTTTATCCATGTAAATATTTTTGTTATGTGTATGGCTCTGGCATGTTGCTGATTTATTTGTTGTTAGATAATTGCTCCATTTATTTTTAAAAATCAAATTTTATATTTGAAAGTTTAAATAATATTTTCATATTGTAGTGGTTTCCTTCATTTTGAAAAATATATTAAAGCATTATTTCATTTATCCCCTTCTTAATGGTGGTGAAATTTTGAATGATAAACTTAGGGTTAACCCTATCACCATTATATGACCAACAAATTTACACTTGAATTCATCCTATGTGTCAATAATTTTATTAGGGAGAGTTATATACCATTCTTTTGCACTCTCCTCTAAGGATTGCATAAACAATTTCATTATTAGGTCTTCATATTGAACTTCAAATTCATCAATAATATTGATGAAGTGCCTAAGATTCTACTCACTTGTGATTGCATGGTTGGCTCAAATCCTTGGGATTTTCCCTTTTATCTCATTTGGAATAGGGTTAGGATAACCAAATATACCAAGTAAATCCAATTTTCTATATCTATTAGTCCCAAGAGGCTATCTAATTGGAGGAAATATTGGAGCCATTCTCATTGAGTTCACATTAATGTTATGTCCCACATTCAAATTATTATTTCCTTAGATTATAGCTTACTATTTTGAGACGTTTTCATGTTGAACATTAAGGATAACTCATGGATTGACATGAATATTATGCTATTGAGTATTATAGACTTTTTAATTTTGATTCAACAATTGAGCACTTTGGGCATGTTGGTTTTGATTTAGCAGTTGGAAATTTATAGCATGTTAGATGGAAAGTTGTGCCTATATTTCATGTTGCCTCTATACATTTTGGTCAATTAGGTCTTCATGATGATCAATCCTTCATTATTTACATTCTATTTTTGATTGTATAGATGCATTAGCATCATGGAAAGGGAGCTCCTATTCTTGTTTAGTTCTAGCTTTAGATGAGGTAGTGATAGGAGAAGGATTAGGGATGTCCCTTAAATTCTTCACACATGGGGGTGGGGAAAATTTAGGGTTCACATATTTAGTGTATAATTATTGGTATGTTCTTTTGTTTCTTATTCCCTCATTTTATTGATTTTGTGGAATGCTATAGTTGTACTTAAAATTTCTCCTACTAGTTCTAACCATGTTATCAAAATAATCATCTGTCATATGAAGTATATTGATATTGTTCTCTTAAATATAGAACAATATTTTTTCTACTAGATGGACCAACTAACTCAATGATTTGAGAATTATATTCAAGAATGCCATACCTAGATTTATACCTTTCCATTTTTCCTATGTTCTTAAATTATTTGGAATTATATTAGGCTATCCTTGACTTTAAGATATTTGTCATTTTTACATTTCTAATCTCCTTAGGTCTATTTTTCATTTTTAAGTTAGATTAAAAAAAATTCACCACTCCTCTTAATAGAGAAGACTTAAGTTTGAACACACCTAGTTGTAAACTGCACAACTACAAAATTTCTCTAATAACATCACTAGGTTCTTCAAAGTGAGCTTTTGATGAATGTATTCCTTAATGTAAAGAGAACAATTGGAGGGAAATTAGAATAAATAATTAACTAGAGTCAATCACTCATGCTCTATCTACAAATGACACTTTCCTTTTGATAAGAAATAAAAACCATTAAAGAAGTAATCTCTAACTATTTTTTGGCTTTAGAACAAGTAGTAAATGTCTCCAAAGTAAATATTTTATTCTTGAATACCCCTAATACTTCTAAATAGAATCTAAATTACCTTGATTTCTCAAGTGATCCCCTCCCTTACAAATATTTGAGCATTCCTCTATTTTTAGGGAAAAGCATGATTTCTTTTTTTATAAAATGTGTATCTCTAAATTATCAAAAGAATCACTTCTTGGAAGACTAAATGGATCACTTTGGCTAATAAAATCACTATATTTAAAGCAATCCTAAATTGAATATCTATCTACATGATATTGGTCTTAAAGATCCCCAAAGGTATTGCTTTAAATATTCAAAAGCAACTTAGGTTTTTTTCTGGTCAAATAATCTTCACAATAAAAAATACTGTCATTGATCTCCTTAAAAAAATTATATAGACCAAAAAAATAAGGTGGATAAATTATTTAAAATTTGAAAGCTCAAAATATAGCTTTGGGTACAAAACCAACCTAAAAATTATATATAAATTCAGAGCTAAATTGGTCTAGAATCATGAGATATGAACATATTTAGATACAATGAAAAATGAAATAATTTTCATGCTTGTTAACCCTCCACGAGGGTCTACAATGTGGAATTTCTTAACTTATTTCGTGATGTTTTTCTCCCCAATATTTCTTGGGTAATCCATAATAAAAAAAAGACACTCTTCTAGGAAGATTCTTGGAATGGAATATAAACCCCTTCATCAAAATACAAATTTGATAGAAATTGATCCTTTCCTAAAACTACATTGGGATGTTAAATATGAATATTAATTTTTTGTTGATAAATCCTCTTTTCCACCAAAAATAAAATGGAAGTAAATTTCCTCCTATCCATTCTCTCCATTGTAAAAATATAGGTTTGTAGAAGAATTAGAAGGAAGACAAATTTTCTTAAAAAAAAAAATTAAATAAAAGGGATGGCTTCAAAATTAGGAAAATACACAATAAGGATTCTTCTTACCTTCCAAATGTTGGAGCTTTTGATTGGTAGGAATTGGACAATAAAATTTTAACTAGTATGAGATTAGACAAACTTGAGATCTCTCCTATATTCTCTTGTGTATTATGTGGTATGAAATATGAGGATACTGATCACCTCCTTTTGAATTGCAACTTCAATAAAAAATGTTAGAAGTGGCTCTAAGATAAGCTTGGTTGGTCTAGGCGGGCCTTCACAATTCCCTTCTTCAAAATTTCCAAACTTGGCCTACTTTTTATAAATAAACTACATATGCATGCTTATGGGAGTTAAATCCTTCTATAATTATTTGGAAAATATGGTTAGAGAGAAATAATCAAATCTTCAAGAAATGAATATCCAACCTGGATATCATAATTTTGAAAATTGAGAAATCCATCAATGAATAGTTATGGAACACTTATTCAAGATCCTACCAAAGAAAATATTTTTTTCTTCTCGAGAAAACTCAATTCTAAAGAACCAATAGTTAATTAGTCCCCCCTCCATTGGTTCTTGTACAACAAGTGAAGACAAGTCAAATAAATAATTGATCAAATGGAAAGTTCTGCCTCCAAATCTTGTTAAGCTTAAATTTTATGGAGCTTCTAGAGGGAATCCTGACAAATTTGAGGCAAGTGTTATTTTGAGGGACCATACAAATCATATCATTGTTGTTGCTTATAAAAAAATTCCTAGTGGATCAAATAATGAAGTAGAAATCAAAGCCCTACTATTAGGCCTAGAGTTAGCAATCAACAAAAGTGTTTGAAATATTTTAATAAAAGGTGACTTGATGGTTATAATATTTTTTATCTCAAAAAATATCCTCAAACTAGAAATTGGATTATGTATTAAACTAGATCAAGAAAATGCTCCAAAATTTTGTTTGTTATGAAATATCCCACTTCTATAGAGAATCAAATGTCCTGGTTGATGCTCTAACAAACCATGCAATTGACAAAAAAGTCTAGTATTTGGAATTGGATAACACTAGGTTTGTTAAACTCCCAAAAAACTTGGCTCAAGTTCTTGCTACATCATACTCTTAATAATCATGCTCAACATCTATCATTCCTTCTAATTTTGGAAGTCTCCAAAATCATTAGAATATTTTTCAATGCTAACTTTTAATGTGTGTTTTTGCAGGATTTATTAAGTACAAGTTGTCATCCTTTAGGTGTGTGAAGTCATATCCAGTTTATGGTTTCACCTCATGCCTTGCCTCCTTCAATTCATCTACTTTGTCCTTGCCTTTTCCATAACATATGCATGACATGCATAAATTCAATATGAATATTTGAATCTACAAGCTTCATGATGGAGAATATATTCTAGTTGGCTTATTTGATTGATATTAATTCCATTCAATGATTATTTTTCTTTTATTCTCTTTTTCATTTAAAATATATATTATCCTCCATAACACTAAATAATAACATCTTTGTCCACCAAAAAGAATGAATTATGGTGTGAATAAAGTGTTTTACCTATCTAGTTCACCCAGTAGGTCATCTTCACATGTTAAGTTTACTTAGGTTTTAGGAATATTTCTAGAAGTCTTAGTTTGCATTAGATCACATCTCATCTTATGTGATTTACTTCTTGTGTCCTAGGTCATTTAATACTTGTTATGTTAATTTGTCTCATGTTATAGGAATAAGAAACACGTCTAATATTTTCTAATCATATCTCTCACCTTGCCTATATTTAAGCAAGGCCTCTTGTACATTTTGTATCATAAGATCATCATTTGATTATTTGAGTAGATCATAGGGGATGCACTATCATTTATCCATTATTGACCATTGTACATTATTGTATAATATAAAGCAAGCTATTTTCTTTCCATACTTTATTGTAGAAGGTTATCTTTTGTTTTGTAGGTGATCTTGGGGTGTGAGCTAATTTTCATCTCCTACAACAAGAAACCTCTAATGTTGGGGTCTATGATGGAGAGAAATTGAGAAGTATCTTTAAATTCAATTATATAAAGGTGGAAAAATCCATTTTCAAAGTGATAGGTATGTAGATTCTTGTGGACCCACATCATTTCTTATCTTTCTATGAAGTTATGTCCATATCTCTATTAAACCCAATGAACCTAATCTAGTTCCCAAACCTCTTGCATTAGTTATGCCATAAATATGCACAAGATCACATCATAGATGACTCCCAATTGCAGAGTGCTCTAGTTCACTACAACCTAAATGAAGGACAAGTCCTAATTGGTGGGATTTTCTCTGAGTTTCAACTCAAATCCTCACTAGAGACAATGTATTTACAATGCCATTTCTTTGGGTATGCAAAGTGATTGTGGCTTGGCCTTTAGAAATTCTTTGATATCCCATCATCAACAACTCAAGGCAAGTTAGTAGCATAAGGAATAATCCTATTTATAAGCCTTACGAGTAATTTTTAAGCATCCTCCTCTAATTCAAGAGCTTGGTTTGGAGATTCTTAGATCCAACAACCTCTATTGTGAAGAATATCTACTCTTGAATGATGAAGGGAGTACTACTATTAGTGTGAGAAATTAAAGTGTTTTTTGTGTTGTGCCTTCTATTAGTTTTCTTCTCTTTAACTAAATGTTGTCTTTTGATATTTTTACTATCTATTTTTTTTTCACAATTCAATAACAATATTTTATAATCTATCATGTTCTAACAAACTTATACATGTACCTTCCTCTATTTATTAACATAATTATGAGTGATCCCACCTTTTATATAAAAAAGAACTTAAACTGAAATCATAATAATAAAATATTTAAACCAAAATAATATACTAAAATAATAAATTAACTTTTAAACATTATTTAAAAGCATAAGCCTACATGCAATTTTTCTTTAATTAAAATTGAATTATTGTTACACCCCATTCTACTGTTACTTATTTAATTTTACCTAGTTGTGTGAAAATGATTTAAATGTGTGTGATTATGCTTTATGTATTTCGAAAATACAATAAATGAATGTTTGATTCAAAATGAAGTTATGTAATGATTTTGTCTATGAAATATATGATGCAAAAGGTTGTAATTGATTCAACTAACTATGTTTTCTATGTACTAAGTTGGATGCAGGGACAAATTCGATCCTCTAGAAGAGAGGGAAAGTATCACTCATGAGAAGAGAATTGGTTTGGTAACCCTTAATAAGCCTATATTGAGCTTTCACACACTCACTTCTAATTTGGTCTACTTGAGTTAGGCTAGTCCATGAATCAGGTAAGCACCTTTGGACATAGTTTTGGGATGACTTATGGTTTTGGTTTTTGATCTTTGATTTCCTTTGGGTTGATAGGGAGATAGGGTTACTGTTCATGATTCCCTTGTGGTAGTTTTGTCCATTAGGGTTATGATGTTAAAACGTCTTTTTGATAAAATTGTGATTATGCTTAAGTACTTGTATATGAGTAAATGTGTATATTGAATATATGCATATAAATGAATTATCAATGACACATACATAAGATATGTGTTAACAATTAGATATGCACCCTTTGTTAGATTTGCAAAAATCAAACTATCTGTTGAAACATGGAAACTCTTTTCAGATGTGGGTGATCTATGTGAAAAGAGAATCTCCAGAGTGAGCTGCTTCTCCGAATGATGGATCCTATTCTAAGTGATTTTCGAAGGCAAGAGTTAGAAGGATAACTAATATTAGAATCTATGAATTAAAATGATTTTCATGACTTGATAATAACTTAATGATGACTCTGGTTTTTTCCCACAAACAACTTTTAGAAAACAACAGTATTTCACAATTCCTCATGAACACTTAACACATAAATAATTTGCATGAAGATTCAGATTTAAATACAACATGCAACCTGTATCTTTGAACTTTCTGCACTAAAATTGCACTTCTAGGACATAATAAGGATTCTGCAAACAAAAAACACAATAAAGCATCAAACTAAAATTGCAAAAGGCACAAAATTGAGGAATAGGAGTGCTACTTTATTCATCTGAAGGAGTATGCCATTATCTGAAACTGAGTACAAAGAAGTTTACAAGCTCAAAAATGTGTGTGAGCAAGAAACTAGAATCTAAACTAGAAAAACATTAAGTTTTTCTTAAGATATATCACTAAAACCCTAATATGAGCTCAAGGAAAAAGCTCCAGGAAAGGTATCAAAAACTGCCCCAAAAGTTTGCACAAAAGTGGAAAAATCACACTTTTTGCATGTACATACTGAAAAGCTCCTCAAAAAAGGTCAAATATGCTTTTAAAGTGAAAAAAAATACATTATCTCTTCATCGGGAAGCTCAAATTCGACCAAGGAAAGATTACTCACAAATTTGCTAAAAATAGCAAAGAGATAAAACAATTTGTTTTATTCTTGCTTTACATAGCTTGCAGATTTTATATTTTCATAATTTGATTATTTTTGCAATTAAGGATTTAGAAAATCCTTTGCAAAAAATAATAACAATCTTATCTCCAATACCATATCTAATTTTTTTTTTTAGAAAAAATCATAAAAAATAATGCAAATCCTATCAATATTTTAATTGATTTCTTTAAAATCAATAAAATATCACCCTAAGGCATATAAAACAAGGCATATATTAATAATGCCTAAGGGTTTAATGTAATATAGGAACCTGCTACCATATATTGTATAGGCCTTAATATATTGAAATGGAGCCTTAGGCATCGAACACCATACACATGGGACTTAGGAAATATTGTGGAAAATTATAGAGAATCGACCTCATGGTATTACTTGGCATTGAAAATTTTAAAACTTAAGGGAAAATACGTTGGCCAACTAAGGGTAAGGAAACCCTAAACAACAAAACCGATATTCTTTGCTTCATTTGCATCATTTGAAATTGGGAAAAATGCCTCTGCTTGGGTGCCGCCTCCAAGAGCTAGGGTTTCTGTTGTTGAAGGGAATTTTGGACCTCCTCCATTGCTACTACTATCGATTCTTCCAGGATTCTGATGGTAAGAACCTTTTGTGAGTTTCCTGTAGGTTTTTTTGAACTTTTTGCTTCATTTTTTTCACAAATTTTGACCTTTAGGGCGTGGCATAAATGCATTTCCTAATACATTTTGTGACTCTATGTTTTGTGTGTTGATGCCATACCTTTGGTTGCCATGTTTGAGAGTTCGACCCTTGCATTTGGGAAGATCTGTGAGAGCTTGGTCACCATCTTGCTTGGTCTTCTACATCACGAATGGCAAGATTTATCTCTGTGTTCACTTATTTATTTTCCGTATCAAACAAAAGCTTCAAAATAGATTCTATGAAGAGAGTATTTGTTATTTTCTCTTTGAAACAAAGCAGACCCATTACAAGCTGCGCCATGCATATGCTTTTGATAATGAATTTCATGAAGAAATTTGCATTATGATTACTGTTTGCTTTAAATATTGAAGTGTCAATGGAAACTCAAACGGATTTTTTTTCTTCTCTGTGAAATGATGAACATTTGAGAGACAAAAACCTCTCTCGAGGCCGTGACCATTATATGCTTGAAAGGGCATTCTGAAGCTTTCTGGGCTCGACCCATGAAACCCATTTCTTCCTCTTTAATATTTCTGTCAAACCCTCATATGGGTATTCGTATTTTGAAAGAAAACTGTATTTATTTGGTCTAGAGCTCAACCCATGACGATATCTCACTTTCTTTTGTAGCTTCTGTCAAAACCTTACATGGGTAAATGATATATTGCATTTCTTTTGATTTTTCTGTTGAAAACCCCATGTGGGTAAGCTAGAAATTGTATTATCTGCATTTTAATCTCAAAACCCCAATGTGGGTATTATGGAAAATGAAAGAAATCTGCATTTTGTTTGAAAACCCTTTCATGGCATTCTGTAACAACATTGTACTTGTTTCTTTCTAACAAAATAGAAGCTTTTAAAAGATTTGCTCTGTGCACGAATGATTGCTCCATTTGATTTAGAGGGGCGATTTAATAGTTTCAAATGAGAAAACAACATAAACCCTTAAAACTGTTTCAAACTCCAATGAATATTTTGAAATTCCTGTTCAAAATCCTATTGCACACATAAACTCTTTTGACTGGCACCCTTAAATTGTTTGTTTAGTTTATTATGCCTTACTGTGACTTTTCATTTCACTTATGTTGCTTCAACTTGAATTTTTAAAGCTTTTCCATACTCTGAAAATCTCTGTCCATAATAGAAATGTCTTTATGTATTCAAATTCTTATCAAACCTGTTCATGTCCACTTGCTTTGACCTTATGCAAAATACTCTTTGAAAGCATACTTTGAAAGCATAGTTGAATGATACAAATAGCTCTTTGAAACAATGTACTTTCAAACTGCTTCCCTCTCTTAGCCCAAATGAAGGGGTTTGTGTCTAACATACCTGACCACTGTATTTTGTACTTGAAAATTTGCTTCTTCATTACTCAAACAAAAAGTATATCTGTCAGGTATTTGTCAAACAATATCTTCTTCCTCTTTAGCCATGGCCTCTTCAGCATTTTGTGACTCCATTAATAAAACTATTTTACTCAAATTCACGATTTGAAACTTGAAACATGCTTCCTTTATTAAATAGTGCTCTTAATAGTGAGGCATTATGTATGCATGTTCAAAATCATTGTTTAAAGATAGAACACTGTTGTAATATCATGAAACAAGATGCATTAACAACACCCATGGAAGAAAAATACAAACTGTACAACAATATTTGAGATTTGCAATCATGAAAATAATGTATTCAGTTGAATTGATTGAGCTCATTTAAGTCTACTGTCCACCTGTAGCTTTCAAAAAGCATATTACTTGATTGTTATGAGTGAACAGTTAGCTTGATGGCTTTGATGAATGAACTCTGCTTTACTCTTTCAATTGTATAGTTCAAATGAATATGGTGATTACACTCCTCTCAGCGCCATCTGTAATACCAAAAGGGGCAACATGTCGAGCTCTACCCTTGTGGGAGCCCATTTTTCTCCACATGCTTAGTCTTCAAAAGATAATCAACTACATGAATTTTCCTATACCTGCACAAGGAAACAAACGATGTTAGCATAACAAACAATATGTGATGATGACATTTTCCTTTTCAGTTCATGCTTTTGTTCCTCCTTTTAGTCGGTTCTATGTATTGCAAGGATTGAAATATATCTCTATTAGTATGGCATGTAGTATAGTTCATATCCCGAGCTCTTAATTGATGCCCTTCTTAATATTTTGCAGGTACATTCGGAAGTGGAAGCAGGATGGAGCAAGCTACGAGGCATCAACCAAAGACCAATTCAGGCAATGACGGATATGTCCCATGTTATTTTCTTTTCACTTCCAATTGTATATTTCCTTTCTTGTCATGAATAGAAATGGCTAAAACCACAGCTTGTGTGGATATTTAATTTCGTTCTTTCATTTCCATTCTGAAAGAAAAGCATTAAAACACAATGTTGTACCATCATTTGTATTCTTGCAATCAAATGAAAACATGTAATGTGAATCTCTTCATGAAATAAATGAAAGCACTCTATTATGCTTTATCATTTGTATACTCAGTTATGTACTCCATTTGACTTTGTAAAAATTCAAACAATACTTCTGAAACTCAGTTATAACTGTCACTTGATGAGTGATAAATATAGTGCAAACAACACTTAAGCATATGCACAAATGACTATTTTTCCCACCTTAAGATATAACAATATTTAATCCAGCTCCACCAATTGAGCTATAGCGAAAAATTGGTAACAATATGATATTTGAGTAATTGAACATCATATATATGCATATATTTAATATAAGTATATAGACATGTGTGTCGATATAATGAAAGTTAAAATGCATGAATTTACATGTATATACATATGTATATATATACAATAATGGAAATATATATATATATGTATTTATGTATGTATATCTATATATAAATGGATACGTTAATGATCATATATATATATATATCTGATCTATATATATATCATATATATATATATATTCGTGAAGATATTAAAATATTGATAAATGTTTTTTAATATGTAAATAAATATGTATATATGCATATAATAATATGCAGAATATGTAAATATGTATATATGCATTCGAATATTAAATAATACAAATGTTTAAATGGATATATATATATATACATATACATACATATATATATGTTATGAAATATATGTATAGGATACACACACACACATATTATGTATGAATTTCTTATAGCGTTTAAATGATATTGCACACATAAGATTTAAATTGCAACATAAATACCTTGTTTAAAATGTTGTATATATAAAGTATATAGCGTTGGAATAAAGGAATGGTGCGAGCCATATAAGAGAGAAAAGGCATGCATTTTGGACCAATGCATAGGTATTGAGTGTTCACTTTGACCATAGTATGCAAGCTGCAAACCACAAGGATAAACCAACATGTAAGGTAAACTGTCATAGACAAAGTCAATACTATGAAGAGATGGTATCTGAAATGCATAAATAAATTTGACATAGTATTAAAGCTTAAAAGTAGACCAAAGGAATAGGAAACATGGTGTTTTGGTGGTGCCAAACTGAGAATTGCTCGAACCAAGTAGAAGTCTAAACCTGCAATACAAATTACAAATTGTGAAGCAATGAGAAATATATGAATTGGTCAAATAGGAAGTTGGCCCAATGAGTCAACCTGTAGGAGACCATCACCTTACATTTCTACTTATCATTTTTGCTATCTAGTTGAATGGGGTGACTCATTCTCTTGGATGAGTATGTGTTTTTTGTACATTGATTCAAGCTACCACCTTTTATTGTTTTTGTTGAGTCAAAATTTCTAAGCTGAGAAGTTTCAATTGTGATGCCCTGTTTCTAGACTTTTGAAGTTGATATTTTTGTATAAATAGGGGTGCCTTTCACTATAATGGGAAGCATTCTTGCATTTTATTTTTCTGATTTTTTGAGAGATAACTCTACTACAATATTGGGTTGAGGATTAAGATTTTTTTAGAGAGATTTCTTTGTGAGATTTGGTCAAGGGAAGGATTAACAAACTTTTTGGAGGAGGTTGTGCTAGGAAACCTAATATATCAATTGGAGCTATCTGATTACATGTATGTTGTTTCTACTCTTTTATGTTTGTATGCTTTTGAAAAGATTGAGTGAATTTGATTGCTTGCTTGGAAATACGTGTATTGTTTATCATAAAATGATTATTGTCTCCTTGAATGTATGTGATGGATTCATGATGAATCTAGATAGGAAATGTATTTACTTGTTTGATATTACTATGTATTCCATATTATGGAATAGGTATCTATGATAGTATTAAATATTATATCAAAGATAGAGCTTTTATAGGCAACACTTAGTTTGAAGAGTTGAAATATAGAAATTGCTTGAGTTTCTTTGATAAATGTGTCATAAGAGCATGTAAGAGGTAACTTGTATTTAATATCATATTATGCTAGATAAACCCTAGTGGTTAATGAGGTTAGCAAACTCGACGGTAATGTTGGTATGAAGACATGTCATCGTGGATAGGATGTGATGACTTGCAGACCATATTGTTAGTCTATACCCAAGGATGACTTGATCGTTGTTTTATTTGATTATTGATTAAAACCCTATGTTGTGAATAACCTACATGATTGGACTAATCATTCATTGTTGATTTTATCCTGGGATTAGGGTAAACTGAGGTTGAGATTAACCTATGTGATTAAGTTGATCACTTGAATTTGTGAATTACTATTTTATTGGAGTCATAGGTGGGATTACCTTATTGTGTTGGAATTGTTACTTGATTGATTATTATTATTTTTTTAATAAAAGGAGGGGTAAAAAATTTTATTAATCAACAAGAGAGGTACAAAGCATTAGGAAAAAGAAAACCCCAAAGGGGCCCCAAGACAACAAGCAAGAGATCAAGAATCATTAATGCAGCATTTCACATCCTCAGTAACCCAACCCTCCAAATCCTGGGCAAGGTCCCTCGGTAAACTGTCCCAATCATCCACCAACCACGTCCCATTCTTCTCAGAAGCCATTTTTGCCAGCCCATCAACCACCTTGTTCCATTCATGAGGGATATGGGAAAAGGTGACAGAATCCAATAAATCTCTAATCTTGGCAATTTGTTTTGCCACTACCGCTAAATGCCAACTAACAGCATCGAAGTGTCGTCCATTTATCAAGTCAACCACCACCTGAGAATCGAATTCACATATAATCTGATTCCAGCCGAGAGTGAATGCTCTCCTCAAGGCCGAAAGAATCGCCAAGGCTTCCATGAGGTTATTAGAGTGTTGCCCCATATACTCAGAGAAAAAGAAAACAACCACCCCAGAACTATCTCTGCCTACCCCACCAATACCAGCATGCCCAGGATTACCTCTT
>VDFB02155926.1:0-10118 GCA_007258455.2 Sequoia sempervirens
TTTGCACAACAAGATAAAGAAAAAGTGAGCTCAAGAGTCAAATGCAAGGCTTCCTAAATGGACTTAATCTCACCTAGAGACCCCAGCATTTGCAAACCTCTGGGCCTCGATACCGTTGTAATGGCTAACTGCAAACCCCAAACCCCAGAGAACAAACATTGCCAACAATTTTTTTTTAAATAACATAAAGTAAACATGCAACTAAACATTAAAAAAACATTTACATTGCACATTAACATCTTAACGTTACATTCTCTGGGGCATGCGAGGTCACATCGCAACACAACTAATAACAAAAGTAAAAGATAATATTTAAACTTATCCAATAACATTACAAAACCATTAATAAAAGTACATCCATGAACAAAGAGTGATATTATCAATACATCACATATTACAATCATAAAGAATCTCTTACAATAATGTTACAAAGGATCCTACATATTACATCATCTTTTAAACATTAGATTACAAGTTCTCAATAATGAGTTACAATAAATTTCCCAAACATGTGGGATAATACAAAGTACAATAATATCATAATTAAAAAGTGAACCACTAGAATCAAACTCCAACTGAAGGTATGCGGCGAAGATATAATGCTGATGGGGAACCCAACGGGTGCGGAGCACGTTCCACCCAACCACGTGAGTTATAAATAACTCACCCCCCGTGCTCAGAGATGACAAGGAAGAGATCATGACCATGAATGCCAAATGACTCCAACAGAACAATATAGTACAAAACTCAAGTACAACATCAAGGGTTACAATAACATAACCAACAACATTCATGAGTCAACATAATACTTAAAGTCATAAATCTCATCACATCAAAACAAGGCAATAACCATTAACCAGGTAACGAAAGAACATTCATAAAAAATTTACAAATAAAACTGAAACAATGAACAAAATACAATTCCAGAAGAACTGATACAACATTCAAAATACAATCCTAGAGGCAATAAGAAAACAAGGCAAACGAGTGTCTAGTGGAGAGTGTCATCGCATAGCTCTCATGGGTTATCCTGGCCCTTCCTCCAACTTGAGGCGTCGACGCCCATCTATGGATATCCTGGCCCTTCCTCCTACATGAGGCATCAGCACCATAGGGTAGCTCATGTGGAGCCAATAACCTCTCATTAAGACGAGATTACGACTTTGCCGACCACGACCTTCTTAGTCTATCATTAGTCTATGATAACCCTAATGCATAGACGAGGTATCCAATATTTATTATCTTGTTTTTTTTTACTACTCATCCCCCTAAATTCTATTTTTAGGTTGTCACTTGTTATACTACTCTTACGTGGGTTATCCTGAGCTCTTCCTCCTTTCGAGGCATCGGCCCCCATGAAGAGCCACTCTCCCTAAGACCCCTAAAATAACCAAAACAAGGCAAGGGTTGTCCCACGACGAATAAAGCTTAAAACTCAAAACAAGGACATGCGAGGCATTACCCATCTCGCAATAACTCATAACCAAAATCTCAACAATCTCATACAACCCTTCCAAAATATACATATATTATTTTCTTGCAAACTCAAGAGTACATAAAACGGGGATGAATATTCAACAAAACACAGGCCTCTGGAATACTAAGGACCACTACCATCGAAATAGGGTTTGTAAGGCAACAGGGTTCCCACATCGACAACGCTAAACAATCACCATAAAGGAAAAGAAAACTCCAATTAATTTTACAAGATTGCACCATTAAATTCCATTCATTCCCAATTAATTGATTAAATTAATTTCCCCAAATGCTGATCATTACAAAGAAATAAGATTCTGATTTTCAAATATAAGAAATATAACTGTCTCTATATGTGTATATATACATGTACAACAAAGGGTAAGGCTAATTTTCTGATTAAATTATTTACTCATCAAAATAAATGATAAACTAATGCCCTATATATATATATATATAAACATTAATTGAGATATTAAACAAAATACACCATTTATTTATTAATTGAAATATTTAATTGAAATAATAAATAAAATGCACCACACATACATATATATATATAAAAAAACAAAACTCACATTTAAACATAGGTCGTTGGCCTTACATACTGCACGCAACAGTCTTATTGACTGCTATGCACAACAGTCTGTAAGACTGCCGCGGCAGAGGGGTTATGGGGAGGGGGGTACGGCAATGGCCGTCCTTCCCCGGACTCCCAACAAACTTTTTCATATATTTTTTGTCTAAAAACTTGTCATTACAAAATAAAGATGCGACTGGGTTCGATTCGGCCCAAAATTTTTAAACAAAAATCACAGTTTCCAATGCCCAAGTAAAATATCAAAGAACATCTGTATACATAAATTTTTAATGCGAATATAAACACTATATATATATATTTAATCAGATCGACTCAGAAGAGAAACTGGTTGAATGTATATATATAAATATATAATTTCAAACACATTTAATTTCAAATGGGAAAACAATTTCCTTTTCATATCAACCATAGATAAATTGGACATTCCAGAAGATATAAATTGTTCTTTTCCTTTGTTTTGACAAATTGGAAACAAACAATCAACTTCCAGAAAAACTAGTTTAATCTCATCCATTTATTATTTTTCTTTTCAATACTCATAAATCTCAAAAAATTTATTTTCTCACAGAAATCATATTTAACTATTTTTATTTTTCTTTGAAACAAAAAATTTAAGGACAAGAAATTGGAACCTGGCGTCCTACGCTGTTGAAATTTTTGATGGAGCTTCGCTTGATTCCGACAGCCTCTTCGAACAACTTTCGTTCCTTCTTCAGAATCTCCTCTCTAGAATATCGTGCTCAAATTCAAATCTAATATTCTACTTAGAAAATCCTTCCCAGAAACATGAAACAATAGAATGACAAATCCCCTTTCCAAAAAACTTCAGAAGATCTAAACATTCAAAGTCATTATTTTATTTTTTTATTCTTTTTCAACTTCTGTCTGAATCTTCCTTCCCATGAAAACTCACAATTATGTAATTAAATAAAAGATACCTCTTTCCTTTTCGAAAACTCTAAAAAATCCAATATAAAAGAAACCATCTAATTTAATTCCAGTTTTTTCAACCAACACTTAATTCTCATTCGTCCTTTTATCTTTTCTATTCTTTTATTTATTTATGTTTCCTTTTATCAATACTTTTTGTTTTAAATTTCCTTTTGCAAGCTTTACTTGCTATGCACATAATTTAATTTATTTATTTTATAATTATCTTCAACAAGGTAATTTAATTAAATTAACAAAACACAATTTAATATTTAATTAACATTTAACTAAAACACATGACTTTTAAAATAAAACTTTTAAATATTTTGATACAAATTAATTGAACATTATAATAAACAATTATTACCACCATTTAAATAAATAAATCACAACTTATAAAATACCAACGTACAATATATATACGAACAAGACACTACACAAACCACAGTAACAAATTACTGAAATGACAACACAACGACACACAATACCATTCAATCACGACGGTTTGACAACATGGGACGGGGTGACTTCCTTGTCATCTTTGTTTCAACATTATGTCGTTGGGTTATTGGTGCTCGCCCTGTCCTGCCGAAGCAGGTGGAATCGAGACTATGTACCTGCAATCCCTGCATCCAAACAATACATATACATATTACATTGTGAGAAGGATAGTAGCAGGACACTCACGAAGGAGTGATGCTACACTGTCCTTTCATCACATCTATTCTAACAATTATAATATAAAAGATGAAATAACATTTCTAAACTAACAGATCATATCATAACATAATTTATTAAATCACTGCATCATAATATATCTCTGAATTCAACTAACATCACCAAACCATAATGCCATATCAAATAACCATGTCCTCAAATGTATAAGCATAATCACCAAATAGTCTACTAACCAACCACCAAACCAAACAATAATAGTACTACCATAGTATCAAAGTATCAAATCAAAGCATAAGAAATAATGAGTCCAACTAGCAAACAAGAGGGCTATTATAGTATTTCTTCTTTGTAGTTTACATTTTGTTTGCAGAATGGATCATTTAACCAGTTTATTTTTGGTTTTCTAATTTTTGCATTTTAGTTTTAGTTTTTGTAAGCATTCATGGGTGTAGGTTTCAATGTATGTTTTTGTAGAAGAGGGAAAGACAAGGCCAACATATATGAACATTGCATATTAGCTTCAATTTCAAGTGGGTTTTATTGACATTTTGAATTGTGTTTGCAGTATGATTTTTTTTTATACAACAGGGGTGTCCTCGCAGCTCAGCCCAGCAGCCCGTATATTGGGTACCTAGGGTGATCTGGGGCAAGAATAGTCCCCTACGGGTGAGATCTTCCACCCACAAGAAGTCCCACCTCTTAAACTTGGGAGCAGAGTTGAACCCGAGACCAATTGCAGTATGGATTATTAATCAAAGAGTTTGAACAAATTTTCCAAATTTATATTATGTAAGTCTAATTTCATTAACCACTAGCTAATGTTGATTTGAACTTATAAGTCTGCATTATGTAAGTCTAATTTCATTAACCACTAGCTAATGCTGATTTGAACTTATAAGTCTGTAGAGGAGGGTAGGACAAGGTTAAAAGATATAGAGAATTCTTCATATTAGCTTCCAAGTTCGGATGGGTTTTTCAGGCTATTTGAATTTTGTATTATGATTACTAACTAATGATTTTTTGGTCTGTCTATTTTTGGAAAATTTTAACATATGGGTCGGCAGAAGAGCACATGATAGACCTAACATAGAACAAAAAAAACTCTTCACATTAGTCTCTATCCCAAGTGGGGTTTTCTATCTATTTTGAATTTTGTTTGCAATGTGCATTATTAAGTAATATGAATTTTTTATTTACCCATTTTTTCATTGATAATTTTAATCTACATTTTCTTAAACACTCTCTTGGGTGCAACTTTGGATTTAGTGCCAATAGAAGAGGGTAGAACATTTCTAATAACTATTATAGATATCACCCAACTTTGGATTTAGTGTTAGTAGAAGAGGGTGGAACATTTCCAATAACTATAGATATCTCTTATATCAACCTCCAATTTTAGTTGGATTTTTTTTATTGATTTTTTTTTGTATTATAAAAGGTTAACCAATGATGTTTTGGGTTGATCATTTGTGAATTCAAGTTTTTAGTCTAAAATCCTTAAGCACTCTTGGATGAAGGTTTGAACATATGGATCTATGGAAGAGAGTTAAATAAGGCCAACAAATCTAGATTTCTTCATATTGTTTTCCAACTCCAGGTGTGTTTCTCTATCCATTTTGATTTTTTTTTGTAATATAGACATGTGATAAAAAAATTGAAGCAATTTTACTCATGATTTTGTTTTTGAATAATCATTGTCTACTATTTTTTAGTGTTTTCTTTATCCTTTCTTTTTTAACTTTCCTTTTCATTTTCTTTTGAGGTTTCTTGTATATTTTAATCTAGTGGGCTTTCATTTTGTCTTGCCAATTGGGCTGCATTGTGTTGGATTGTATATTTGTCCAATTTTAATATATTATTATGTATGCATTTTAGAAAAAATAATTTTAAATTACGAAGTAAATAATATCAATATAATTTGATAGAATATAGATAGATGTACTTCCCCTTTGGACCCAAGGAAGGAGAGCATTCAACTATTATTGAGGAACCAATATATGTTGACACAAAATACTTTCTAACCAACTGCAAATGATTACTCGAGTTAATGAATTTTGAAAACTAGTCCTCTAATATTTTTTTTTACCACCTTTTAGATACATTGTACATGTGAAGGGTAAATGTGTAACTCTAATAGAAACCAAAAAAGTCAAGTGACCTTGTATAAATCAAAAGTTATCCAAGCAGTTTGTCTTGATATGATGTATATAAAATGC
The DNA here is from genome assembly GCA_007258455.2 of Sequoia sempervirens. Lineage (NCBI taxonomy): Eukaryota > Viridiplantae > Streptophyta > Pinopsida > Cupressales > Cupressaceae > Sequoia > Sequoia sempervirens. The sequence goes on from VDFB02155926.1 coordinate 5,902, forward strand.
TCTAAAATACCTAAAAGATGTGATCCCAAAGCTATATATCAAGTTTGCATTAAGGTGTATTGGGTGTTCTTTCACAAAGTTCATTGAGGAATCTACGGATCAAGTGTACATTCCTCAGAAGCATCTTTCATGCTCTTCAACTTAGATAGAAAATGTGTTTTGTGCTCCCTTCACATACAAATACATTTTCTAGATGGGAAAATATTAATCAACCAATCAAAGTACATAGTAGAATTCCAACTTGAATACATTCAAATAACCTTAGGGATATCAATCTTTGGCTTGTCTCTCAATTTTAAGATGGTTTTGATCATATTTTCTCTAGTTATATACTCTTTGTAAGCACTTCTAGTTGTAGGACTTCTCAGTTGTCTTGAACACCATTTTTTCACTCTCTTCTACAAAAAATCCTTTTTTTTATGTTTTCTTTGTAGCAACCAATTTGGCTTGCATGATTCTCAACATATCTCCAAGATTAAAAGCCCATAATGTGAGGCCACCATTTCTTCTTCCAGTTAGTATCTATCTTTGAGTCTTATCTCCCACTCCTCTTTAATATAGTGAAGCCCCATAATTTCTTCTCATCTGGAGTTGTTATAGAAATTCAACACACTAGCAATAGAATTAAACCCACTTCTACTTATCTACTAAATTCAACTATACATTAAATGGAATATTTGAGATTCTCCGTTGATTTTCTAAAAACTCATTACATTAGAATTACCTTGACACTCACATTTAATTTATCTCTACCCTCTTCTCTAACAACAAACACTCTACATTGAACTTGACTTGTGGACTTTTTGGCCATTTCTTTGTAATCTGCACTCACTTTTTAATTTCACTCTCACTATCTTAAAGATGGGATTTCAAGAGCTTAACTCTCCTACAACAAGTCCAAAATCCACTACCTTTTATATTGACTGCATATTTATCTCTTATCATATCTAAAACGCCACCAAATTTCCACCAAGCTCTTCTTCCTTGAGAATGATTATAATTAACTAATCACACTAAAAATGAGGAGAGTTTCATTTTGCTCCTCCATAATTGTTCCCTAAAATATTTGTCTTTGCCAACAAATTTCCTATACCCTTACATCTTGTTTTTACAATTTTCTCCTATCTAGAAACTTCTCTTTTGTTCTTAAATATTATACCCCTACATTCTCTTTAGTATGCAACTCCCCTATGCCAAATTCACCTTGAATGGAAAGGCAGAAACCATTTCCAAACTTCATCAGTTTCAATGTGACATGCTTAGTCATAGAATTCAGGAGCATAATCTTTCAAATTCCTATCCTTTTACTTTAAGTTTCCCTCAACATCGAAATCACCATATTCCATGTCTTTATCTTTCCTCATTTTAACTATTTCAAATTATACGTGATCCCATGGGTTTATGTCTTTTCAATTTTCCACATGAAAAATTTACACTCTTTAGGTCATCCATTCACTAATATTTTTAATAATCTTCTAAATGTAATCCTATCTATTAGCTTCTCATAATTCAAACTTCCAAACTTCAACAAAATGTAAGGGTACATTAATCTATGACGTATGACCCAATTTTAAAAAGGATTTAATGATATTTTATTTAGGCCTATACTCTTCAATTTCTATTTATTGGTTTGCATCATCATCTTGAATATCAATCTATTAACTCACTTTTACAACTACTCTTTTGTTGTCCCAATCTCAAAATCTTCTTTAACTCAATTAAATACCCTCTCTCTAGCCTATTTGATATGGACTCATTGGAATAAATGGATAGAGTAGATAGTATTATCTAGATAAAGGAACAATTCCAATGAAATGATGAATGACTCAATCCTAGGAGAGCATGTGAGAGCAACCAAAAGTGGAATAGAGATACCATCATAGAAATCAAACTCACTAACAATATGAATAAACCTAATTTTATTTCTCTAGTAAGGTCAACTTAAATTCAACCAAGTTCTCTCAACTTAACTACACAATAGTTTAACATGATATAGTTCCGCATTGATGGTGTGTTCAAGGTGGAATGAAAAAAACTGAACCAAAGTAGAAGCCAATCACGAACACTTTCAGACACAAAAAATCTAATGTGATTGATTAATTCTTAGAAAAATTATTTACATCAAGTACTTTGGAAAAATTACATAAACACACACTAGAATTGTAGATATATTCCAATTAGAAAGCTTGTATAATCGTCTCTACAACCCACATAGTATTCTATGACATGTCAAGGTTTAAAAATCTAGATGGGAATTTGTGCTTCTTTGTCTTCAGCTTTGGTGTACACCTAAGGAACTTTAGGTTGGCCTTCATCTTTTGCATTGTCTATGTTCAACTTTGGCATATACCATATGGGATTGATCCTATCTTTCATCTTCTACATCATCTATTTCCATAAAGTGGTATTCCATGGATGCAAGTAGAGGATCCATCTCAACATCTATGATATTCACTTGTTCATAAAAATTGATGATACCACTTTGTGCCTTCACCGGTCTACCTATACTACCAGTTTAAAATCCATTTCCAGTCAAAAATAAAAGCACTCAAAATTTCATTTTTCAACACTTTACAAACACTTAAGAGAAAAAATTAAGGTTTCAGGAACATTCCTTGGGTTAATTAGATTAACAAAAAATACATCCAATGTCCAACCTTGGCTCCTTTCCTCCCCTTTCCAAATTACCATTGACAACCTTTGATCTTTTCATTTCCTTTCCGAATTATTATCTCCAAATTCCCATTTAGTTTTTTTTTTTCTTAATTATTTTATGCGTTTCTTGTAAGATTGGAAAAAAAGTTCATTATTTCTATAACTTTCTCTATAGATTTGAGTTTTTTGTGTATTTTGTTTATGGTATGATCCTGTGGGAAGGAGAGTTCTTCTAATGAATAGTGTGGATATGTTTGAGAAACTATGAAATGAACACTCAAATGGGATAATTTCTTTAGTGGTTATTGTAGAAAAAAACCTAAAAATGACGAAGAATATAGTAGTCATGAATATCCATAATAGAAGAGAGAGGAAGGGAGGAAGAGAAAATTGTAGATGAAGGAGAAGAGGCTATCTCTCATTCATATCCACTTGTTAATGCATCATTTTCTTGTCATTTTCACCATCCAGAATTATAATTCATATCCACGCCGAGGCCCTTAAATATGACAAATTGAATCGACATTCTACCAGCCTTGGAAGGTATTGCAATTTACTATTTGATGATTAGAGAGGCTCACCATTACAAATTTACTTACTAAAACATGTGGAAAATCAAGTATGTCTACTGAACTAAAGCAAAGTATTGGAATGCATTCCCAAATGTGGGTTGCATATTCCATTGTTAAAAATATCCACATGTAGTTAAAGTTTTTAAGGGTTGGAGACTAGAATTTCTGATTGGTTTTAACCTTTTAGGCTTAGACGATGTCCAACTCTTGAAGCGCAGGTCATAGTATAATAGAATTTATCTTTTCAATAGAAAAATTTAAGCTATAGATTTATGAATTACAAAAAGTCAGGGGTATTACTTTTGAAAAGAGTATTCACAGTATTTGAAAATTCCATTAGCCATTTGATAGTAAAAAAACTGATATGAAAGCAGGGAAGGATTACAAATTTGGCCAATCCAGTTTTAAAATGGGCCATGTGCAATATCTTTGGTCAAGAATCTCATTTACCTTTGTTAGATATGGCCTATCTTTTGAACCTTAGAGAAATAACTTACAATGAATGTTATGACTCAACACCATAATATATTTGTGATCCCACAAGAAAGTTGTGTAAGGACAAGCTTTAATAGAATCTTTATTGTTCCTTTGGCTATGCAAAAATTTTGCAAAATTTAAGGAGTCATAGATCTTTAGTATAAAATCAAGTGTGGAGGTTCAAGATAAGCAGGGTAGGTGATTCATAGAATCTTGGCATAAAAATGAGCATTGTGATAGAAAAAATCTTGCGTTTATGTTAATCTTTAGAAAAACATTAGCCAAGTAATATCTACATATTTGAAAAAATACTTTGTCAAACAACATAGATATTATGCCAAGATCTATTTTACATATCCTCTTCAAATACTTTGCATTCATCTCAGCATTAAGGAACCCATGGTAAAATACTATGAATGCTATTTTTGTCTACTCAAACAATCTAGTGTTTCATGAAACCACAAATGCAATCAAAAGTGAACTTACTTAAAAGAGTTCTATGTGCACTTGAAA